>JAQFYC010000164.1:0-77134 GCA_034694165.1 Tomocerus mixtus | reverse complement strand
CTAAGTAACACTGCAGCTGAAGAATTCATGTTACATTCAGGATCACTTTTAAGTTTAACAAAATTTTTAGCTATACTGTAATATTATAGTATTACAGTACGTAGTACCACATACTACTTATAGTATGTGCTGTGGCATTAAAAGGGATAAATAGAATATATAGGAGTAGATACAAGAGGTAGAATGCGAAGGAAGTGAACGAAGGCACTGCGTTCGCTCAATTCTATCCTATCCAAAGAACATATCAACAGTGGAAGAGAAAAGAGGAAATCCCCGAGAAAGCTATTGCGATAAAAATCGTTGTGCATGTGCATCGTGTACCTTGGGGAAATGGTAGTGACATTTTTCTGTGACTTGCCTTTGCCTTCCCTTTGCCATGCGATGCCATAGCTTAGATTTTGCCCACAGTCTTTGATACATATCAAAATGACCTATTCGCTTCGTTGTAGTTGTGTGTATACATATATGATGTGACCTGCCTGCCATGCCATGCCATGCCATGCCAGGCAGAAATATTGTTAAACCTCGTCGCTCTGCTCGCTATTTCTGCCCCACACAACATCCCCCAAAAAGATTCTATCTTATTTCACTCCACTTGCATTGCCTCACTCATTCAGTTAGCTCAAATACTTACAAAACATGCATCCATATCATATTATGTACCTTATATATACCTATACGAGAAGACTAAAACACGACGACGGCAAAACAAAACAAAGCTATCGGCTCTTCGATCCTTTCGGTTTCCACGCACTCTTTCCACAGCAACACTTTCCCTTGACTTCGGCATATATTTATCATACATACTACACAATATATTTACTTACCGTATTTATACACAATAGTAATAAAATACTGCTTCTTCTTATTGTATATATTATAAATTATAAAGATAACACAACATAAAATATATATAACAATATTATTCATTTAAGCCCAGTACACAATCACACATTCTTTTTTTCAAACCATTGTATTTCCTTATTTTGGTAAATTATGTTTGTAAATTCATTTCGAATAAACTGCAGCCAACAGAGAGGAAATTATGCTGTGAAACTTGTTTGCTTGATATGGGCGCCTGCAATAAACACTACCACCAAATACGATGATACTATTACATGCTATAACCTACCCAGATATAAATAATAATAAGTTCATCCATGACCCACGTATAAATACTATGTAAAAAGTTGAATGCTAGTTTTCAATTTTATATGTATTTTTGTTATATTATATGTTTACAAATATTGCGTTTAATTCCATTTATGTTTTTCTGGGCTTCATGGATAGGTACATACCTAATTGATATGTACTACTGCTATATAGGATGAAGTTCAGTTTAACAGTTATTGCAGCATTTCTATAATTCGTATACTTTGTCCGCATTAGAGGAAAGGCAGCTTGCATAAGTCAGTTGCACGTGGAGACAAGTCATTCGAAACCTTGCAAATGGTCCGTGATAGAGTAGGGAGAAATATTACAAAGCTGGCATGAAAATAGTGACAAGAAATTCAAGTTGACTTGAATATCTTAAGTATTCCAATTCCATTGTAAGTACCTACATAAGATATATATCAACATCCTATCCTTCAAATGCACTCTTAAAAGCTTGATTATATGTAATAAGTTATGTGTGCACGTGTATAGATGTCTATAAGTATAATAATGCTGTTGTGGACTGAAACCGGCAACCTAAATATGTATAATATGCAATGCAGAAGGACATTTTGCGCTTTAATACGTTTATTACTATCTGTACTGTAGTATAGAGGCAGTTTAACTCACATTTACGTAATAGTCGTTTCTGATTCTGTAGAAAAACGGAGAGCAGCCACTTTTGAATTTAGGAGCATAGATAGTATTCACATAGTCAAACAATTTTCATTTCATTGATATCTGCCGACTGCTATACATATGTCGTTCTGAAGAAACATCTACAGTGGTCATGCACTGCATTTCGGCTGCACTATTTTTTATTGAAGATTCAAATGCATGCATATCTGTACTGGATGGTAAGTGTAAGTTCAACTATGCATAAGTTTAAGGTTTTTGAGTGGAAGGGTGAAGAATCGTAACGTGAGAACGAAAGAAAAGAAATTTCAAGCAAATGAGAACTATGAGAGTTGAAGATGGTGTGGAAACTTTCACAGGTCATTGGTTAAGGGTTGAATGGAATGATACTGAGAAATTCACATATAAATTCTAAAATATTGGGCGTATGATGTATTGATATCTATGACATGGTAAATACGTAAATTTCATAATCGTATCTGTGTATATCCCTAGATAGCATGTGAAATAAATGTATCGTACCACGCACACAAGTGGGAACACACTTTAAATTGTTAATCTCCTCCGCTACTGGTTACCATTTACCAGACAGTTGTTTCGTATTAACATCTACTATTTAGGAAAGACTATTATGTTATGAAACTATTTGAATATGCTTACATTGCATAATACCCAAATGTATCTGAAATACAGAAGGTTATTGAAACGTCTTGTTCTCCTTAAAGGACGAACCTTTTCAACAATTTATACCGTGTGAAAATACATTAATGTCTTATGCTGAAAATTAATTGCATATTGTACACTTTGTCATTGTTAAAAAACTTCTTTTGTTGGACAGCAGTCAAGTTGGATGTTGGATATTTAACTTTGACCTCAGAGTCGATGTTAAGTTTAATTTGCAAAATCGCATTCCTAAATTATGACACTCCTGTTGTGGTTGCCTAATACATATATTTACCTACCATTGCTATACATGGTACTTATTGTTTGCACATATGTGTGATAGCAATAACTAATATTAGTTTTTACTTAGTTTCGCTGTAAAATATAAAGTTTTAGATAAGCGGTTAGTGAGTGAGTGGACTGCAGTAATCTAAAGCTGATTGTTGTAATTTCATAGTGTAAATAAGCCATTGGATTCCATTGTGTAGAATTTGAAAGCAAAAAATATTTTATTATGATATGGACAAGTATAAGTAGAGAGCGTAAATGTCGGCCGACATGCATTGATGATACAGGAAAACAACCGACACGTCGAGAAGGCAAGGCAAAAGCTGTCGAAATTTTTGCTTTGCTTTCTTTTGATGTTGTTTGGTTGTTGAGACGAAAACTGGAACTCATTGATATGATATCAATAGAAATAGAATGCAGTGCAGTGGATTTGTAAATGGGAGGAAGGTGTGTTATATTCTTGTGTTTTGTGTGTGAACAGGATAGTCATTGTTGAGATACTTGTCATTGTCATTGTTGTATGTGTTAGGAGTTGATGTTGGCAACGCAGTTTCTTATAGCTGTCAATCTGTATAAAAGGAAGAGAAAGAGCCAATGTTTGGTTTCCTTTGTGGTGGATTTTGTAGTGGGGCGAGAGAGCGTATATAATAATAACATACAGAGTGACCGAGCGAGACGAGAGGAGAGCAGACCACCAGCGGATGAGCCATCGATACTCTATTGTATATACAACATAATATACACTCTACAACATTACAGTGCCTACAAGTACAATACAAAGGTCCCCTTCATCAAAACACTCTTGTCCTGAATGCACCCATGCAAAAATGTTTCCTTGGCATCCCTAAGATCCCTTTTCATTGCGTTTAATCCTCCGAGAAATTATTTAAATCCTACATAGACACCTCAGCTCCACATTATTTGTTCTATTTCATTTGGTAGCATCAGCCTTTCACAAATACTTACTCTTTAAACCACATACATTATAATAATACGCTTACAAAAAAAACTCTCTATGTAATACAATGACATTAAACAAGTCCAGTCTCCTATACCTAGCCATACAATGCTTATTGTACTAAAAAGTAATATAAGCTTGTTACTTCTACCTTCTGTAGACCATCTAAATACTTGTGTAGGTATTATACACAGTAACAATAAGTAAGCAAAACGTCCTTGTACCCTTAAAATAAACTGAACTGGACGACTTTAGTAGGTACTGCTGTATTTAAGTATATAGGTAACCCGTAATCCTGCAAAAACTGAATTCAGGCAGAGACATTATGGTTTCCTTGATGTTGCTATCGTTGATGCAGGAACAGTAGATGTTCTATATAAGAGGTGTACTAAATTCTTTGCAATTTGTGTACATAGTAAAATAGTACTCTATTAGTAAATATATTTTATTTTATATATTTTGCTATAATTAGTTACACTTATTAAATGTTTTGAAAATATAGCAGTTAAACTCAAAGTTACTCTATAATTCCAATGTACTATAAAACCATTTTTAACTTCATATTATGTTGTTGGCAGCTTTGTAAATACAAATGTACTGGTGTGCTGTGCCAGTACAAAAGCAATAAGCCATATAAAAATGTAGATAAAATTACACACACACACCACAAATATGTACTTATCGTTAGCGTTAGCTGTGCAGAATTTTTATAATATGGAAATAAAATGACTGCTGATGTATGGATGCAGTGGCTAGGGATTTATTTAAGGATTCACATGGGCATACACGACGGAATACATTAAATAATACAAATGCGATGTAAAATAAAGTTTGACTGCCTGCTTAGTTTGGTTTGATTTGGTTCACTCACCCTCATCAGTGGTTGAATTATGTGTGATGTGAAGATGTGATGTGCAATGCACCCTTTTTAAACGGAGGGCTCAATGAATGAATGAATTGTACCCTGGGCACTTGTGTGACTGTAACTCTTCTTGTTAAATACCTATTGCCAATGCCAATGCGAAGCCAACCTTATCCTTCCATTGCACTACGTACAGTCATATAATATTATAAACATGCCTGCTTACATCTGTATGCAAAGATAAATAAATACCTACAGCAAGCAGTAAATGACAAAGCCACTATCACTACTGTGCGTGTACTGCAGTTTTATTCTCTTTACCATGTATTATGCGGTGTCTTCTACCGAATGCATCATGTAAACCACTGTACACTAGGTAAATCGGAGGATATTGCATTAAGTTTTATAGTGCTACAGAGAATACATTATTGGCATCACATCTGCTCTGTTTTGCACTGTATGTAAATGTCAGTAAATCCATATATGTATCTTTGTGTACATATAATAAGGTATGTAGGGGTATGAAACAAAATAAATGTTATACTGCAGAGATCAAGTCAAATGAATAGTGCAATGTAGTAAACGCAATAATTCTTTACTGTAAAGGAGAATGTCAATACTAAGAATTGAGTAGGTTAAGGACTGACTTCCCTATAATATTCTATCCTGTATGAACAGTGAAGCAAAAACACCGAATTATTTGCAGGTCTGGTAATCTCGACTATAGTTTGTGTGTTTTCAAACTAAAGTTTTTGATGGATGTCTAATCAGAGTTGCAAAGAATTGTATGCGGCGTGTGGTTTATTGTGCAAATTGACTATTTTAGACTGTTTTGGACCCCTTTTCATTCATCTGATTGTTACGCTACTCCGTCACCATCTCCTTGTCTCACCACCTTTGCCTCCTAACTCATACACTCACTCTGACTGATTTCCACTCACACAAAGCGTATGTTCTCAAGAATCCGGCGTGGAGCAACATTATAGGAATACTTTGTCCGACTGTCTTTCGACAAGATGACTCAAAAACTAATCAACAATCCTATAATCTAGATATTTAATAATTATAAGTACTGCTATCATGTAAATATATAAAATAAATACTTAGGCATTTATTATGCTTGTTTGCTACAAACTATGACTTTTGCTTTATTTAATATATTTATAGTGATTCTTGTTTTATTGCCCCAATCTACTTATTTAGTACTAGATATCTAGAGACAAACTTATCAATAAAACTTGTCTCGTCCCTCCTACGGCAAAATGATGACAGCATCAGTTGGAATCCTATGGGATTATGTTGCGTTGTCAAATCCGATGCAATCCAACTCGATTCAATTCAATCTAAAAAGGTGGTCTTTGCCTGTTGTATGTAAAACTCCTACTTACATAAAATATATAATAACGTCCATCTATCCAAGTAGTTATATAGCAAACAGAACTGCTGAGTGAGAACAAGATCTATGTAGTAAATATTATGTTAAATATTATGTAATAGCCTACTTAATCAAACTCTAAGCAAAATTCAATTAATGCTTTCTGCATGCATGCCACAGTATACATAATTACCAGCATTTATCAATATTGGCAGAGTATTTTAAGGTTAATTGAGTTTTCTCAGTAGTATTTTGTACTAAAACAACAGTTAAAAATTTGCTATTCTACTTTCAAGTTTTGTCCCACGCAGCACAATATTAGCTATAGTTCTGTAGCATATTATGAGAAATAGTATTTATCTTATTTGATTTATCTTATTTTGCCATGTACATACAAGGAAATACAAATTATAAATAAATTGTTCGCATTCAGCATTAATAATTCTGAATGCATTCTGCTATATATGGTGCAAAGTTTTATTATATTTATATATATTATATATATTATTTATATATATTTATAGTTTTTAGTTTTATACCTGTAAAATTTATACAAAATGTTGTAACCATTGCACTTCAAATTACTAATTGAAAAGGTTTATAGTACGTACATTTGTATGCATATAATGCCTTTAGGTTATTACCATCTAGCAATGGTTTGCTCTATACATGTAGTATTTATTTTTTATAGATCATGTGTGCTTTACCTGTATTGTTGATATTTACTAGTTTTGATGCCTATGTGACAAGAAACAGTATAAATTATTTTGCTAAAAGTTATACTACTTATATAGAATATTTGGATAATAATATTAACAGACAGAAAGTTGGGATTTGTATGTATTGCACACACAACATACGTACTATAAAGGTATTATATGGATGTACTAATACATTGCATTGTATTCAGTAGTAGTAGTACTCTCTTACTTTGGTACACAGATAGGGAATGAGTGAGATTTGACAGAATGTGAGTGAGCGTTAGTTGAGGAGGAGATGAGCGGAAGAAAGAGGAGAGGAAGGACTAGAGGAAGTAATGTTGGTTGTAGTACTTGCATGCAGTGCACTAAATAGCACCCTCCTGGCTATAAAGTCTTCTCAAGGATGAAAAACTCTATTATTTTCGCATATATTACAAATCGATTCCAATTTCAGCACCCTCTGGCCCACAAACACGAGGGAAGAAATACCCGACTTTCCTACATCGTCCCCGACTTCAACTCATTTTTCCAATGTTTTCCCTATCCTTTTCCCGGACTATTGAATCTTGTAGAAGGTAATAGCATTATGTCGTTCACATGTAACATGTAATACATATATGTGTGCCTTCTGTGACACTGAACTGTTATAATATGGTATAGGTTCAGGTTGAGATTTTAATACAACAGTCGCAGTACTTTCTGTTCTGACACTGACGTTTCATTGACTTCAACCTGATTTTATGTGTACTGTTATGTTATGCCACTGCACTGTTATATCAGTTTGCACATAGTATAGTAGTTAGTTGGTTGGTAACTATATGAATTAGTAATGATGATACTAGCTATTATTCAGGAGCTTTAATAATAGCTAAGTTATTGCATTATACAGAAAATACTACCTATACGATATGTAGATGTACTGTAGGTATATATGTAAGTACGTAATATTATGCAATAATGCAATATTCTGCCTTATTTAACTTGTCCAACTAACGTTCCTTTTATAAAGTACTTTGGTGGTAGCAGCAACTTTCTCCTACTTTTCCTATTCACAACTATGTATACATTATAGACTAAAGGTAATTTTGCATTCCCGGCTGCGATTTTTATGTACTTGGAGAGCAGGGGAAGTTCATGCATACCTCATTTCTGAAAAGTCAATTGCTAATTCGAAATGCTTGTAGTTTATTGAAATGTACTCTAATAATTCTAACAAATGCAACATTTATCCAAATATAAAATTAAATGAAGATGAAAACTGAAATCAATCCAAATCACGAGCATTTTTCCTCAACCAGTCAGCAACATTGCATTTTTTTCTTAAAATCAGTCGAAGGGATATGGGAAATCGAGAATCTGTACCTCCACCACCAAGATAGAATAGTACAAAGTGAAAGAACTGCTTTGCTTTATTTTAAATTATAATATAATATATAAATAATATAAAATCTAGCCCATGAATAAGATGATAAGGGTTTTCTTTTCATTAAGTCTGGTTCTGATTGCTGCATATAAAGCTTGCACTTTTCTCTCTCCCTCTCCCACTCATTTGCTTAAAACACCAAATGAGGACATGGATATAAAATCAGAAAATTGTACCAATTCATTAGCCACTGTCTTTGCAAGCATTGATTTCCCGGTACCTGGTGGTTAAAATAATATAACATTTGATGACGACGTAGGACTGTTCGCCGAAAAAAATTGTTTGTATTTTATTGGTGAAACAACGCAAGCAGTTAAGCTCCTAATGGTCACCTTCAATCCTATTATATCTTTCCAAGTTACGTTGGGCCTCGTTGCTGAAACATTTCGTAGAAGTGCTTCAGAAGATCTATATCAGTGTTTCCATCATTGCACCTGACAATATAACAAATAAAATGAAATTTAAAATAAAAAAAACAAAGAAGTTCTTTCACTTTGTACTATACCAGCTTGGTGGTGGAGGTAATGATGCTCGGTTTTCCAGGTCCCTTCGAGGTGGCTGTCAAACTATAACTATTTGACGAGTATGGTGTGCTATTTCGTCGCACTATGACACTACCGTATGCAGCTTTAATACTTTCGTCTTGCGACGTCTTAATTTCTTGAGAAGTTTCACTTCCTTTGTGAGTGACATCATGGTTTTTACGGAATTACAGTCAGAAACATTTGATACATTTCTTTCAGTATCGTAATTGTAGTCTTCAGTGTCACTACCCCCGAGAGACGCAAAGTTCATCTTCACGAATTGCTTCAAAGAAATTCTTAGTAGTAGTGCATAGCAGTGCTACGAGATGGAAGTTGCATGTGATTATGCAAAGGGTCTTAACGTCGGAACAAAAATGAGTGTCCAGTTTTCAAATGGATTTCAAGAAAAGTGTTATGAAGTCCTTCTTGAAAAATGAAAAAAGTGCATGAAAAACTTTGACTGGATATCGTTCTCCTTTTGCGGTCATAGCAGACAAAGTGACGCCTAATAGGAGAACATACCAAATAGTGATGTAGTGTCACACGCAAACATAAAAATAATTATTTCGTGGGTATTGCTCATGTTCCTGGTCACACTGGCGAAGGAGTGGCTACAGAAATTAAAAATCCTCTAGACGAGAAACTTTACCCCGGATGGCAAAAGTCGTGAGTTACTATTCTTTAGTGTATAATAGTGCCTTTACGCTACGAATCGACAAAAATATAAATCTAGGGTAAATTTCAAGCTTGGCACTAAACACGCTTGAAACGCACCCTAGCTTTTTTTGGTCAAGTCGTAAATGCGCAGAAAGTATTATTTTGGAATATAAATATATATTGATATTTAATTAGCCCATATGTGCTGTAGATATTTGGAATTTATGCGTAATATAATATAATTACCATAATCTTTTCCAAATGTGTTGGATATGCAATGGATGGACAATATCATCATCTAGGTTATCCTTCTAAATTAGATAACATTTTTGACAACAAGGAAGGGAAAGCAAATGAGACTAATATGGAATCACAAGAAGATGACCTGAGGACATCATGATACCCTCAGAAAAGACAATGAGGTTATCAAAGAGGTGGAAGCTGGTCACTTGGAAGAAGTAAATAAGTCATCAATTATTTCGATAAAGACAGCAATATGCTAGATGTTGAGATAAGCAACAACGAAAAAGAGATATGAAGAAATTGTCGAAACAGAAGCAAAGGAAATGGAAACTAGGGAAGAACTTCTGAAGGAAGTTAAAGAAATTCCAGACAATGTAGTGCAAACTAGGCGGTCAAATAGCACAAAACCAACTTTTTTTACAAGGACAATTTCTGCCGGGACAACAGCAGGAAAACAGACAAGCTTTCGATCTCACCATTGGGATCCAGCCCATATTATTGAATTGGCTGAAGATAATTCAAGGGATACCCGACACCATAAGGATAATAAATGGGATGGAAAAATGTTTAAGACGATTTGGTTGGTAAATGTAGACGTAGGTCATGTGAAAGGGTTTGAAAGTTTACTAGAGTATGCTGAAAAGGAGCAGAAAAATAAAGAAAGGGAGAAAAAAGCAGCAGTAGCTGCAGCAATGGGGACAGAGGTCATCGAAAAGGAATTTAAGAACGTCAAAATAGAAGCACTGAAACCGTTTTCTTATTCAGAAACTAGATTTGCAACTTACTACAAACAATTATCCATTTGTATACAAAAATATGGCTTCTGAAAGAAATCCATCTTTAAATAACATCAATAATTCCACTTTTGTTTTACGAACTGCTGTATTGTTAGATGTCTATAAAAAATTGGGAAATTTTCTCAGGATGTACTTGGCAAGTATATGAAAAAGTTGAAAAAGGTTTAAAATCCATAGATGGGATTCACTACATAACAGCTACTTGTAACCCCTAGTTGGGGATAGTACCTCGATTAATTGGGTTTTACAATGCTTTCAAAACACACGGCCACGAGTGAATTTGCCCTCTGAGAGTTCTAGGATGGTAGTGCCATCCGCTAAGATTGAGCTAAAATTCTTTTGACATGCTTTGAGTAGGTATTGTGTGGCTATGAAGCACGCAGGACCCGGAACATCATATATGTTCTGTACTCGGCTGTGGTTCATGTTGTACACACTGACTGGCTGGTGAATAGTGGGTACTTAACTAATTATTATGCTAGTATGTATTTATTCATTACATGAGATTCAAAGTTTGTAGTCTGATCTGAAATTGTACATACATACAAATCTCTATATTGTATACAATATATTAAGATTTCTTCTATCTGTAGATACATAGTATACACGCTATTGTCGTAATATAAGGATGCGAAACTTCAATCTACAGCTGCTTACGAGTTCGTTGTTGTAGTTTGGATTGGAAGATGGGAAAGTGAAGTAAGTATCTAACTTAAGTGAAACTGTGTAAGTGAAGCACATGAAGGAAATCCTTATAGATACATACATATTGCAGATAGATATTAGGAATGAGAGTAAAATGAGGAAGATATACACACATAATATAAGAAATCTTCCTGGTCTATTTGTTTGCTTTCTCACAGTAGTACTAAAGTTGGGATAGTGTACATTGTATATAAGTAGTGTATAGTATGTAAGGCAGACTAACTAAGAGTGTAGTAAGTTTAGTGGTGAATGAGACTGTTGAGGAGTATTGAGGAGTGGAGTGGAGTTGAGCAAGTCGACTTCTACAGTTACACTTCTCCATGCATTTAGATAGGCTCATTATGAACACCTCATTTACGAACATCGTCACTTTTATCACTGGTACATGTCATGCCAACCAAACTATGCGTTAGCTCCTACAACCTCAATCCTGAACTCTAACTCCAGTGACTCCAGCGACTCCAGCAACACTAACTTCCTCTCTTTCTCCTTGCCAAGCTCTACTTCCACTAGTTTACTCTTTTAACTTGACTCACTCATCCCATCGCATCAGCCACTGATACTTTGTATGTACATCCTGCAGTACAGTACTACATACACAGTAGCCAACTCTCAAAGAACACTGGATTGGGCCTATATTTCTATAAGGAATTTTTCTGAACTCTAAAAGGGGTTTCTTCTATATTTTCTAATTCGGGAATTTTCTCTACTAGAGACGGTTTGCAGTGAAATGGTCGAATGTCAAAATTTGTGAGGAATAATCTGTGTAAGGGGCTAATTGTACACTCATCAGATATTTAGGTACTGCAGCCAACCATACGGACATCTGAATACTTCCTTGTGGATTTTAACATTTCGTCAATCGTCACATTCGACCAAAATGTGTTCCCCCATTTCACCATTCACCACTAGCTACTGCATATTCTTTTGTCAGGAAATTTCTATTATCTGGAATCCTTGTATGGAGAAAGCAGTGTGGATACTAGAATAATATTTAGTACCTTTAGTATATTACATGTGTAGTCTAGTAAAAGAGGGAAAAGTCACTAGGACGGTAGAAAGTAAGTAAGAGATGATGATATTAAGCTAAGAAGAGAAAAGAGAGCCAAAGTCAAGTCAACATCCGACGAGAGAGAAGCACTTCACGTCCTCGTCCTCACTCCGCACTTCACTTTGGCACTCCTCTCATCTCTGAAGATTAAACAAGTCGAGTCTCTTTAAGTCCTTCCTATCCTTTCCTGTCTACCTCCCTGTCCCTGTCCTCCATTCCTTTATTTTTATATTCTTATTTCCATCTCTATCTACTTACATAGTACCCTGCATACCCTTTTCTCTTAAATCCTCCTTTTCTAATATAATGCCATGCCACTATACTATTATCATTCTTCTGTTCTCGTCGATGCAATGAGCGAGAAAACTCATCCTCCTTGCCTGCTCCTATTATTTACTTACTCACTTTCTCCTCCTATCCAAGCACAAATGTCGACACACACGCGAAACTACTACTGATCCTTTACCTATACATCTAATGTTTAGTTAGTCGCTATGTAAATATTAAAACTGCCTCCGCTATCTCCTCTCTTGTCTAATTTTCTTCCTGTATGCAATATGCAATGCAGTCTTCGTTTCAAATATTTCGCATAAATACCTCTGCAACATTACTACTTACCTATAAATTGCAAGAATCTCAATTCTTTGCCGCAGGCCAACGTGTAGCTGTAATTTACTCTAAAACGAAAATAGTACAAGTATTTATGCTTTATAAAATAACATAATAAGTACATATAAATAGGAATAGAAAATGGAGATTTTGGTTCATGTATTATTAACAAAAGAAGGGGCTCAAAATATTTCATTTATTATCTTGTATTTAATGATAGCCTAATAAACTATAATATACAATGAAAGAACAGGATTTTGAGAATTCATCTAAATCCTGTGATGAGTACAAAATGATTTTATGTAGGCATTAATTGATGTGATGTTTTCTTATATTAATACGCAAGACAATTTTTTTAACACGTTGCACCTAAAATTAGGATATAAAACACAAAGAGGGGTAGTATTGTATTTTGGAGAACGTTTTTTGAGAGCATATCTATAGTCATTGGAAAATTAGATCCAGTTTTGAGAAAGGAAAGTAGGTAAACTGAACTTTTACTTTTGTTCTTCTGCCATTCGTTCAAGAACTTCAAGTTTAAGACACATGCTTCAACTTCACTTTCCAAACTAACATACTCCCAAGCAAGTTGTGTGCCCAGTAGGCACTCGGCCACTATTAATATTGGCATATGCACTGATACCTGAAGCAATGGAGAACTATTTGAATCTATTTTCCTATTGGAATGAGGCCAGCTTTGGAAAAATATAGACTTACAATAATACACTAAGTTCCATTAATGAAGTGGCATACCATCGGCAGGAGGAGCAATTCATAAGCTTTCTTCATTTTCCCATGCAAATCAGATCTAAGTACTGCCGTTTAGAGCGAAAATAGGTTACTGATGTCACGAATGGTACTATTTTATATATTTACATTTTAAAGTACATTTTGGCTAAGGATTGATTTTTCATATGGACAGCTCGTAGGAGAAAGGTTATAGGGGCTCTCGTAGGGGCATTGTATTTGCTATGTGTGTCGCGTCTTATATGACAACATTTGTATTGAAATACTTACGATAATAAAGAGTTAAAGACGAGTTTTCTATATACATACGTTTTCTGGTATTCAAGTATTGGCATTCTGTCTATAAGACTCACTTGACAAAACTATCATCACTTTCATAACTTAGTGAGTGTTTAGTTTTCACTAGTTTCAAGAGTCTCTTATGAAAACTGGAGTAAGTGGCTATAGGATCCTTGGTTTGTTCCTTTCTGTCTTGTTCAAATAGTCACTCCACTATTCCAATCCACATTTTCCTCACTTCCCAGTTCCTGTTATTATATTCTCTTACTCACTCTAATTAATAGCCTTACATTCCATGTCACCCTATGTATGCATAACTAAGTACATAGTATCACATTCAGTCTCCTGGATATTCTTTTGCATCAATATACTACATGCATATCCATATTATGCATCAGTAATTCAATTCACCCCTGCATAAATATGCTAATGAAAAACAAACTAGCAAAAATATTTTGCATCGGTATTCAAGGTTTAATAATACGTAAGTCATAACATTCTAATTTAATTACCTATTGTCATGTCTTGTGTCGATTGGGGATGTCATACAATAAAGTTAGCCAAAACAGCTAATTATTTATTGACGTATTCGGTGCATGCCATCTCGTTTTAATTTCTTTTATTTAATGTGTACATTGACAATAAATTCGTGGCACTGCACAGTTATAGTTTCTGTAATGCTTGCGTTAGATAAACGCGTGTCATTTTATTACCCGACGCACGCCTGTTGTTTCTGTAACGCCTATTGCTATTAAAACGCTATTAAATGATGTGTAAACACAAATCAATCCATGCATGCGTTGCCGCTACTACCTCCATAGAATGATATTTTATTATATGTAAATGTATATAAGCTTATTTTGGCGCCTATACTAGTAATTGTAATCTTATAAGGCCTTTCATGCAAATATTTTGAGTAATTTTAAGAGAAGTCGTGCCATTTCAGTTGCAATACTCATTTAGTGTAACACTTATTATAAGTAAATCGAGAAATAACTGTACACTGCACAGTAATAGTATGCAATAAAATATCTATTTATACGAAGATGAGGAGGATAATAAGTATCCCAAAGCTAATCTGAATGAAACAAGGTAAGTGAGGATCAGTCAAACAAAAGATGCTGAACAATATTTTGACATGGCTATTTATTCTTTAATGCAAATAAGCATTCAGCTAACACTGAGTGAGTGATAGTGGCATGGCATGGCAGTAAAGCTAACAATAGTATGATTGTGTGTTTATGGATGCATCAATTTGTTGTCAAATGCCAGTCTAAGCCGGCTCATGATGTGATATATTGATCGTGTACTATTTATGCTATGTAGTTTTATGTTAGCACAAGCACTTATACTAGCATCATCGTATTTATTGATACTATTCATGTTTATTCACACATGTAGTGGATATTTGCAGTTTATAAATGCGATTTTGTTTATTGTGAGGAATATTGTACTACCCAGTTAAATACAATTAAGAGTATTGTAACTTTATACGTATATTATTTAAATATTTAAATACATATATTTTATATGACTATGACATGTTGAGCTATTATAAAGCTGAGGCAAGGGTAATATTAGTATGTACAATCTTACACAGTTGCACTCCCCGGCTCTTCTTTTTAGCCCGCCCGAGTATCGAGGCTGGCTTATGTTGTCGCAATGTATGTTCGTCTGTGTGTGCAACGCATTGATATAAGACGATGAGATTTGAAGTACATGTCCTTATGATGCCTAGATAGCCTATTGAAAATGACCAAAATCGGTCCAAAGCTTCCTGACATATGACTGCTTATACTTTGTCCTTATTTTCATATGAAATCGTGAAAATGGGATACGGAATTATTAGATACTGCTTCCACGTTGTGTCTATTTTGATAGTCGCAATAAAAACAACGGTATATGAAATAAAATATACCGCTTCTACTTATACAAAAATGGCCAAAGTATATGTGTCATACATTTTGCTGCTTCTACCTACCGATGTGGTCAATATGGATCGTAGAGTAATCCTTTAAACTGGGTTGCTCTTATATTTGGTAGTCACGATGCATACATATTGTGATCCTCTTAAACTTGATAGTCAAGAAGGATCCCAGCAGTGATACTCTTACATTTGATAGCCAATTTGGTGAATTTTTCAATGGAAACACGAAATCAAATGTTATGACATTTTCCATAGAAACACCTAACTAAATTTTCTTAGTAAACACACCAAACTTTGTTAATTTTTCTAACGAAAAGCCACACTAAATATTGTTAATCTTTTACACTGATATTTATTACAATTATGTAACATTACACACACTCGGGCGGGCTACCTGTGGTGGCTTTCCAGTTTTTTAAATATCGATATAACAGAATATCATTGATGCATTATAATATTAGTTTTGTTCTGGTTCATCACACGTTGCATGCTTTGACATATTATATTATATACGAGCATATGAAAATGAACTTATACAACTAAAGATAAATAGAATTTGTTACATAGGAAAGAGCATTAATATTAAGTTTCAGGAGACAGACAGTGAAGGGAACAATCGGTAAAGCGCATCTTTTCATTCACTGCACTTGCTTGCATTGCACTGACTCTGAAGAAATTTGGTTGTCAGAGAGGTTTGATTTATGAAGCAGATGATTGACATACAACGTAAACAAATGGCCCCACTTCACCTCGACTAATTGATTTCTTTAAACTCACCATCTTCTTCTACTTTGCATTTTATGCATAGTAGGCAGAATTGTTGGTTGGATGAGCTTTAGCTTTAGTAAGCATGTAGATTATTTTTATATTTCATACATCCAATGAATACAATCAAATAAGTATATGGACACTTCAAGAATCATTTTTAGTGCTGCTACAATAGTGTGCTTACAATACAAACTAGGAAAGAGTGTGTCCATATCTTTAGCTTTATTCTATTGCACATACATACGTATTTTGTGGTGGGCATTAGTTATTATAAAGGTTGCAGCATAACCAAAAAATGTAGAATTGAACGATTCGATTAAGGAAGCAATGCCACGCCATGTTACGATGTGATGTGATGTCGATAGCATATCATGCTAAGTTTTGTACATAGAAATACATGGAACCGTCACTAAATAACACTTGAGAATCAGCACGCATTCCTTCATGACACGACTCCCTCATTGTGTACAGTGAAAACGGGCATTTCGGGATTTCCATATACATTTTAAGTAATGGTAATAGTTTTACAAACGGACATTAATAAATCATATAAACTTGCTGCCAGTCCACACTTACAGATGGTAACAAACGTAACACTAATGTAGGAATACCTTCTACTAATATATAAATACTATTATGTTATGTTACATAATGTAATGTAATATTACCTAAATATTTTTTAAACTTTTATAGCATATTAATAGTATATTTCAATGCGTATAAGTGGGGGTGATCGATACCTGTATAATATAATGCATAGGTCATAGGTATTAATTCTTAAGATTGGTTTCTAACAAGTTCTGTGTTCCCTTCTAAAACAATCTATATATAGGTACATAATATTTTGTATTTAAGTTTCTTAGCAAACTAACCTGGCATATTTTTAGAATAGAGTGCTCATTAAAGTAGATAATGCATTGTTAGCGTGAATAGTTTTTCTAATCATCCTGACAAGTTTAACGAATTACAAAATATGTTCATGTTTCGCGTGCCTACGACATGTAGTATAGATATTTGCTGTTCGAATCTGAAGTTATATTTTTTCTCTTATGTACTTATTGGTACTTACATAAAGCTTACAAGGTAGTATGTCTCAAATAAAAAAGTACATTTGTGAATATTTATGTATGTAACTGCCAGTAACAATTTATTGATTATCAATTTTACGACGATCCATTCGATACTCACAGGCAAGCTTTATGTGTTCCTAGCATCACTTACTCTATATGTCGCATTTGCCCAAAACAATGCTTTGCTGTTTTACTAGCATAAGGACAAGGGACTGCAGAGCATAAGCATGTAATATGGGCAATAAAAAAGTCCATATTCGTACACTGCATTCGTACACACTAGTACTATGTAGAGATGACGATGTAAGCAATGAACTTCTTTATGTAGTTTTTTAACTGTTCGCTTCATCTATATGTGGCGGACGGGGAATGCCGCTCTGCGTATTTCACATAATGCCCAGAAGAAGATAATGTTATGGTCTGTTCTTTACCTTTCATGTCCAATATTCATAACATAACTTAAATGCCTACAGCCATTCTCTTGTCCACATTATTAATGTTGTTTCTCACTTGTTTTTTCTATGGCCATTTATCCCATCTGCAGTCTAGTGAACCATTATAACAAAAACAGCACCACTATGTTGATGATGATGTAAATGTGCTTATAGAATGTGTTTTGGGAGATTTTACATTGAAAACACAATGCAGTACAAGCTATGGGCATAATGTTCTTAAATAATGTCGTTAAATCGGACTATACAAACCAACTGCTATATATTTTCTTGTAGTCTATAGAGGTAATAATAATTGTCAACGAATTTGCTTGTCGTACAAAAGAATCCATTCTACTTATTGTAAGTGCCTTCCTCTAAATAATATATACATATTATACAGCATTGTGGACGTTTGGGTGCACGGTGCACTACAGATACACAATGAATTTCAGTCAAGCCATGAATTATCTAATGTAGTAACATTATAGATGAAGCATATTATCATAATATGTATTTATTTATACATTGTAAGTAAAACGTATGTATAATCCATAATCCATATTATCTATGTACAAGGATGCAATAGACTGCAATATGTATTATGTAGTCTATTGTTGGCATTGTATACTGAACAACAATGCACTGCAATGCAATAATTGAGGTATATGGTGTGGTGTGGCATCCACATGCAATGGTCATTGTAAATAATATATTGTATACTATTTATTGCCACTTTTACCAGTGCACTAGATATGCTTATTACTAATTATTGGGAATACACTCACAAACAGAAATCCAAACTTATGCATCAATGGAATTTGATACCCTCGCTTCATAAAAGGTGTTATAACGGTGTATCTACTCATTTAGTAAACTTTTTTTTAGGGATTTAAAAGTATTATCAAATCTGTTTTAAACCACACGTTGCTACAATCTTAAATAATTCTGATACCTTATATAAAAGCCTGAGAGTTTGCATAATAATTACTAATTTAGTACATTTTACCCAACTCCGTGTAAGTACTAGGTAGATTTACTGTCTCACTAGAAAAATTATACAAGTGAATTGGACAGAATGTCAAATTTCTCGAGTGTGCAAAACTTTGTTATAGCTAACACTAGTGGAGTACAGAAAACATAAGTAGCTGCCTTGCCTAGACTTATTATTGTGCTTACGATTTTTCGTATTATTACCTCAATGTTCCAGTTCTGTATGCTAAGCTGTTATATTATTTACAACAATTTCATAATTAATCTTATAGGAATTCGATAAACTGCTAGATGAAAAATGAAAGTATATAGTTTAGATCAGGAACTTCTTGAGCCTTCCTTGTACGCATTTATTGTGCGATTGTAGAGTGTGTGTACCCCAATGGAACAAAAAACTATTCTTCTGAGAAGTGATGGCCAAACTGGAGACTATGAGACTCCCTGGAGAGTTTTGGGGGTTTTGGGACAGTTGTGGCACACGGCAGGAGGGCTCTCACACCATACCTTTGTTCTTTTCCGGTCAAAATAAACCGAGATATTCATATACTCATCTTCTCTCATATTGTGTCCATCTACATGTTGTAACTACACGATTTCGATGAAATACCTCTACCGAGTCAAGTCAGTCAGTGCAACCCAAGTTCATCCAGTATTATGTGTGTACAACTTTACACGAACTTCATAATGTACGACCTAATATATATACTACGTAGGTGCTCACGGTAGGTAAACGTGAAGGTAACCTACCTTCGAGCAGTACAATAGAATTTTCCGTAGCATAATATACCATCCTTCACACAATTCACCACATATACAATATGACATCTCTCTTGCCCTGCCCTCACCTCTTTCTTTAAAACTAAGAGTAGGTTTGCTATATACAGATACATATATTGTAGTATAATATTTTATTTATTCTCGTATAATAAATAGGTTAGTATATATTAAGTAGTATGACTGTTGACTTTTACCTTTTAAATCTAAACTACACTAGTAACATTTTGTAGAACTCCTCCTCTCGTTGACAGCAGAATTGTTGTCTTGAAATAGTGCCTTATGTCTGCTTTATGAATTCAGATACATTACAAATAATTGTATAAAGGTCTTATTTTCCATACTTTCAGTTTTCAACTCTTTTCATTCATATAGTAAGTATAGAGGTATTTACTATGTAAAATATGTATAATAACATGATTAAGTCAAATGAATAATCAACGTTAAAATTATTTCCAGAAAAATATAATCTTTAAGTAGGTATTCCAGCCATTATTTTATACTTGTAAAATGATACGTCGTAAAGTCTGTTTGGTAAGACACCCTGCTCTCATTTATGTAAATGGAACATATTGTACTTCCACTATATATGTGCAGTATCTAATAACATGTTACAGATACTTTTAAGGTGTATTACTAATATTAACAGTTTCTCTTTACTCTTTACTCTTCACGATATGCTATGCTATAGACAAACAAAGCGTCATGAAACTGTAACAGATGCTCTTTTGTGGCTTTACCTTTATGTAAGTAGCGTAGCCTGTTACCACACCACAAGGGATAATATACCCCATAGATACAATGCATATAAGTACTTGGACTTTGTGTTATCTATTGTTCATCGAATTGTTTGTGTAGTGTAGTAGTTGAACTCAATTGTTAACTAACGATTGACTTGCGACAAACTTTGTATTGTCTGTCTGCATGAAGTCTGCCGTCTACAGACAAAGGTAGCAGTCAAAGAATAGAGATTCTCTAGAAACTAAAATGAAAGTGAAACTTTATTAAACTTTACAAATAGCTGGGCTCTACCTGATCATAATGCAAAACTTTGAAATAAAAGCCTTTAATAAATACGGAAAACAAATGAATGCGCGTAGGTACTTGACTTACACTTTCTTTATGCTTAACAACAATATAGAAAAAACTGCCGACCTAAATAGTATCACAAGATGAAACAATAAAATAATTGGAAAAATAGCAAATAATATAATGCGAGAGGTAGACATCTAAAAAGTACAAGTGCCTTCCGCTCTTGCTTTAAACGTCCAAAAAATAAATTGTCGGTTGCCTTTATTTGCACTGCGGAAGTAAATATTAGATTTTTGTTTGAACTTTAGGGCGACAACATAGAAAAGGCTGAAATCCTATGATGATGACTCTTGTTGACATAACAGATACATACATACATACAAAGTTATGACCTAATAAAGGCATGTCTTATGAATTAGGTCACTGAATTATGAATAGAATTTTTATCATTCTGCTCCGTATACATTATCCTGTTGGCAGAAATAATTAATAAGCCATTGGTTATTTAGTAGCCGGGTTCATTCATATGTCATAAGTAGGGCTGTTCTGTCAGCACGCCTCATCCCAGGCAAAAGCCCGACTGCTTGTCATGCAACACTCTGACGGAGCTGAACTCTGTCTCCCAAACCTTTGTTCTCTCCTGTCCTGCCTAGTCTGACTATGTTCCTACTTTATTACTATTATTATCCCATCAATTTCCTTGTAGTATGTACTAACGATATAAAATACCTTTAAGTGTATGGATATAAGGGTGTAAAATACAAGGATATATCTAGTTAGCTTAACATCGGTTCAACCACATAATAATAATGTATAATATATTGTTTTCTCCTTGCCTACCTTTCCTGTTATTAGTAGATCAATACTTCTGCGAGTTTGTCATTGTCTCATACCGAATTCGTGTGCTTTTCTCCCATAAATGCAGCATTTCAAACTTGCAACAAACAAATACAGCACACGGGTCACGATTATTGCATGTAAACTTGTAAAACGGTGGACTGGTCAACCTAAACCAGTCCAGATGCGCTCAAATTTGTAATTGTATTCATATGCAACTGCAACTGCAACAGATTTGAATGCACATTTTTATAATACTTCTTTAGGTACTCATGCAATTGGCACAGGATAATCTAGTTAGCGTTAGCTGATAATTTTATTATAACCACCAAATGGCTGCCTACCCTTTTTGTAAACGTATGTACTAATTGTACATAAAGTATAAAGGTCATTCCGTTTAGATAGCTTTTATATTTTTCAATAAATTACAAATAGCAAGGCAACAACTTGACTTGCCTTGAATTCCCGTGACTTATATACTTAAACTAGTTAATGATCTTTATAGGGAGCAAGTACATATTGCATATAGTAAATAAAATAGTTAGGCTCTCCATAGAAAATGAAACTAGGCGTAACGTGGCTGGCTGACTCTTCTTTTTGGAAACAGTTGTAGAGTTGTGATTGTGGACTTGTGGATAGAAAGTTAGTAAGTACCTTTGAACAATTGAGTTGAACTGAATTGAATTGAAGGAAAAGGGTAGTTGGATGCTCTGGTACTTGGCTAGAGATGGATGGACTTGGATGCACAGCGAGTGCCACAATGAAAGAGCAATAATAGACTTAAAAGTCAGTTGTTCCTATTGTAGATTAGTGTGAGTTCTTTCTGTTCTCTTTGTCTGTTATGTTGTGGATGTGGAGGAGACGGCAGTCGGAGTTTGTGGAGCGAGCGGACGACGAACGGAGCGGGTTAGGTCTTAGAACAGATAGTTGCTATATACATACATAAAGAAAACTATATAGGAACACTAATCTCTATTTGTAATAGTAGTATATAGTATATGTATCTGTATAAAGTATAGTGATATAAAGGCTGAAGTCACAACTCATCGCAATCGCACAGAGTCACTTACTTTACTTTCGGACGGACTTCAAATCAAACCCTGTTGAACTTGAAAACTGAGAGAACAGAATGGAAAGAGTACTTACAGATAGTTGAAGGTGAGTCTAAAAGAGCAACTTAAATCGTTCATTATGAACAGCGGGTGGTTTGGCAACGATTTTGTTTCTAGCTACGCTCCTCTTGTTCAGATCATGTACTTTTCACCGCCACAAACGAATCTCTGAAGATAAGTCAACTCAGCTCCTACAGAAACAGCAGTACCTACACTTACTACAAACAGATTACTTTACTTACCCTTTCATGGTCAGTGTCAGCCAAACCAGCCTTCTCTGCCTTGCCTTACGTACACTCGATCGGGATGCGATCCCTTCTTCATATAATGTAATGTATTATCAAGCTTCTTCCTATGTCCCTTTTCCTTGGCCTTGCATTACCTTGGCATTTCTTAAGCGTTGGCATATTGCTAGCCTGCCCTGGCTACAAATCAACAACCATTCATCCTGGAGATTCATATATTTAACATGATATTTCATTGTTTTCTTCTCACGGAATACAAATAAATGTACTAAACGTTCGTAAGTACTTGTAGTCATTGAGAGTGGGTAAATCATATTAAAGTGAAAGAAACAAAATAGAGGGGGACTGGTAAAATTACATAGGTATAAATACACTTTGGTTAACTAAATGTCCCTATATAAATATATTTAAGATTAAATAAACTAGAGATTACTTTTTTACTTTCAATTTTTGCTTACGTAGTAATTGTACCTTATTAGCATATTATATAATTAGTGTGTCCCTTGAAAAATGTTGGTTAAAGGTTTTCCGTATCTTGAGGCACAGGTATTCTGCCCGGAGTTACTACAATGACAATATTTAAGGACATTTTTTCTACTATTTACTCACTACAACTGCATTCCAGTTTCCCACTATAGCCAAAAGATAGCAACATAAATCCATGGAAAGTCTACCCGAATTTAGAGAATGCATGACACGAACAGGAGTTGTGCGATGTCTCTGTGAATTTCATTATATTACTAGTAATAGTAAATATATCTATATGGAGTATGGACATGTTGTATGTATTTGGTATATGAAGGTGATGCGTTTAGTTGAATATTAATTCTGTTCGGTTGGCTCACTCCATTCCGCGTCCTCGCCGTCCTCTTCTCCTCCGTTTCTGTTGTTGTGCTGGGGACAGACATGAGAATGCGGTGAGCTGGAGGAAAGTAAAGCACGCAATGAAGGCAGTCAGGCAGACGAACCTGTCTTGGACAGAAGAGAGAGAGAGAGAGAGAGTCGGGAGTTCGGGAGGATATTGCCTTCCTCTTGTTGGTTCTCAAAATGTGGACGAGGAGAAAGAGAACGAGGAAGGATAATGTTATAATACATATAATAGTTGTAAACTCCATTGCAATTGCAAAGGGTTGGTTTGGCTTTGACTTGACTTGACTTTGACTTGTCATCTGGTGCTCTGGTTTTGGTTGTTTTGTTCTAAGTCGATGGGACTGGAGCTGGAACTTAACTGGATGGACTTCAACTGGACTGGACTTGACAAAACTGCATTTATCTATGTAAGCTTAGTATATAGATACTTATACGACTATTCATCTACTATATGAATGCATGTAGTATGTAGTATGTACCTACTATATATAAATGTGTGTGTTTGTGTGCAGCCAGACCGGTCCACGTTGTTGGCATGGCTGGTGAGTGAGTGAAGTTGTGTGCTCCAGTTCTATTCGATGATGTGTATGGTTTTGGTGATAAAGTATTAGTGTTGTCCTCGTGTCGTGTCCCGTGCATGGAACCGGTGGACGGACGGAGGTGAAGGTCTCGGACTGGGTGTACGTTGCTGTTGTTGCTGCTGCTGTTGTTGCAGGTTGCAAAGACGTGAGGATTCAGTGAAGAAGAAACTGTGGGAGCTGTGTACTTGGTCGGAAGAGCTTTTGTGACCCCTAGAGCGAAATGGTGGTTCCAGCGGCGAGCGGCGGCGCATATACAGATGTCAAAAACAGAGAAGAGTGGAAATACGTGAAAAACGGTTGTGGTGGGGTTCTTACATTTATATAACCTATGTTCCTCCAGCTCCGTTGTTCCTCCGTCGTCCGACCAAACCAAACCAGTCTTCTGTATACATCCATAAATGCACCTACCTACTTTTACTATTAGATCATACATACAATGCAATGCAATACAAACTACAACTATTCTCAACTCTGTCATCCAAATAACGATCAGACTCCATCCATCTCATCGTTCTCGCTCTCACTTGCGACTTCACTAATAAACTATACGATACAATAAGTATTTATCTTGCAGCAAAGATGCAATGTACATATTTCCATCGCATTTTTAACTACAAATATTACCATGCACTTTTGTAATTTACTATTAACCTCTTCATCCCACTGTAGTACATATAAGTAGATAAGTAAATCTATACGTGTCTACTGATGGTCTGAATAGAAATATTCTTGCATGTTTCAAGTAAATGGCTAACTTGTATTATGTTAAATCGACACATTTGCTGACTCACTTGAATTACATCAAATAAATTTCGCGGATATTCACATAACTTGTACAGCTACGCATAATAATATATGGAATGGTCATAATGCTTGCTAAACATATATAGAATCGTAATTTTCTATGTATATATCTATTTTATACATTATGTTTAGTAAATCAATGATGGTTTAATTTGGGCTGTGGTTTATTCAATAGTTTAATATTTATTCGATTTGCTAAATGTTGGTATTTATATTCTAGATTATATTAGAAGATACCTCTGCTTCCGTTCACTCCCTAGTCCCCAACATAGCATAGTAACTAATACATGCCCATGTTAAGTAAGCTCGCCAAAGTATGTGTAATATAAAAAGTATATTGCACATGTAGTACATGTGAGGTTAACTAACCTACTAAATAAAGAAAGAGTTTTCGTTACTGTCTGAAAAAATGGGAGGAGGACAAGACAACAGGGAGCATATTGAATGAGAAAGTCAGGCTAGCTTTGTAAATGTGGACATAACGTTTGCTTTGCTTGTGTTGAACTAAATTTATTAACCGGGCAAGAAAAGAAAGGTTTGCTCTTATGTACTACCTACTATAAAATATAAAGAGAATGAGAAAAATTCCCTGGAAAGTATGAAAAATTTATAATTTGTTCACTTTCTCGGAGGGATGGTCTGTCCCATTGATATGGTATAAAAGAAATAACAGGGAGAATCCTTTAGAAACACTAAATGTAGATAAAAAGGAACGGGTAAGTGTAAGTTGTTCTATGTACATATAATAGAGCTTAGAAAGAGTGCCTAGTGAAGTGGAGTGGATTCAATTCTCTAATGCATATAAATTCAAGTAAATATGTTCGAGTCTTGATAAAGTTTCTCGGGGTTAGCATATTGACAGAAGGATGAGTGGATTGGAATGGTTCGGATCGTTCTGTCTCTATGTCAGTTGGCAATGCATGCCTTGCCATAATATTACACGGTAGGACAATAATATGCCTGTGCAAACAACAGACATCGCATATTGGCATCAGTACATTACTAATATTAACCTTAAGTAAGTAAGTAGTGGATGTAATAGTAATACCTACACAGTAAAGCAAAGAATTATATACGCAATGCAACACTCCATATATCGCCCGGCGTCCGTACAGTATAGCATTATTTGCCATAGACAGATAGACGGAAGGAGAGCACACTTAGGGCTGATCCACATGAATTATTTGTGATACTTTCCAAAGGATTCATACATATAAGCACTTGCTATGTACTTACACAGTATACCTTACAATAATGATTTCTATGAGATCATGACGACAGTATAATTGGATCAATGTTCACGAGAACTTGTGCTAATGGCACACGACATATTTACCAAAACCAACACCACCACATAAGCAAATCGTCCGCGTGCTCTCCTCTTTACACTTACTATCTCTCTTCGTGTGTTTACAAATAAAGTAGGTGCCTATGCTATTACCTATATATAATATTATTAACCTTGCATATTATTCATGTCCCTATTCCATATATATAAGAAGATTTAAATACAGATCCTATAATACATAATAATATAAATGCAATTGGGCTTATATATACGTTGAGCTGTCTTGTTGTCTCCCTACTACTAATATTAAGCAAACGATAAGAGTAATACTACGATCATTGCATTGTATCTGTATCTGTAGTATTTGTATGTACATACTTACATACGAATGATAATAATAAGTAATATGAATGGTATGGCAGTGGAAATATGTTACGATATATACTACAAAAGAGAATGCTGACTTAAGATTGGTTGTACGTAGCTCGTAGTAATAAACTTTATGTAAGTAGTAAGCATAAGTATATGGATATCGACCCTCATCATCTCATCACTTTATTATTCCAGCAGTATTCACTTTTTATTCCCAATCGCCCAGTCGAGTTCTGTCGCTTACCCTAGCTAATAGCTATTTTATTCTACTTTGCATTATCTACACTTTTCAGTAACAACCTCCTACCTGACCTGTCCTGTCCTCTCTCCTGTTCCTGGCTGTCTCCTCTTTAATAACTTATGCTCTCACTCAGTGTCAACACGGAAAACCTCAAACTTTCTCTACAGTCTACACATTCATTTCTCAGTCAACCAATTTTTCTTCCAAATAAGTTGGAGACTCATCATGCTCATTTTTACTTTCCATTTAATGTCGACGTTAGCAAGTATATCTGTATTATGTGATGTGCTTACAGGTTACAAGGTATTATTACTTTGCACTGGTAGGCTAGGCACCAGGAAATGTTAGAGCTTATATGCAGGCTACGAAGTAATACACATATTATCATAATGGTTGGTAGGAGACCCTCTGATCAGGAAGGATTATTGAATTATTATTGCCATGTACTTTTTATCCATCGCTAACTATTATCATGATAAATTCAAATTGGCTTTTAACTTGCAAGATATACGGCTAATAAAACTAATATTTGTATCCCATGCTGTTTAATCTTTTTAAACGCAAACTCTGTTGGTATCTTATGCGTTTAACCCCATAATATATTTACAGTATGCAAATTATATTTGTAATGTATGACTAGCTCAACCCATTCTTGTGTTTTGATTTGGTTCTTTCTACATATCTTTAGCTAGCTCTAAAATCTTTTTGTGCATAATTATAAAAATGAGCAAAAGGTCAGGTCAGCAATATCATTAAAATACAGAACTGTATAATAAAACTTGGATATTTTAAAAGTTCTTTTTAGTAGTTATTTATTATTCCTATAGAGCGTTCAGTAAGCTTTTGTAAATGTATATAGAAACCTGTAGAAGTGACCCATAATGTATTTTTATCTGTAGTTTTTTATGTTTGTAGCTCCATCATAATGTAATATGTGGTCAATGATGTTACGAATGATACCATATCACATTACACATGTGTACTTACTTACATGCACTACAATAGTGTGGGTTAAATGAGGGGAGTTGATGTAAAAAGAAAGGCAATAAATCGAAGCGACTTCTTCATTCTCCTACTCTTTGTTGTCTATAAATAAACCTTTTCAAGTGACTAAGAAAAAAATTCGGACATAAAAATCAAGTAAAGACTAATGTAGAAACAGCATGGGGTCTAATAGAATACTTACACCAAGTACATAGAAGTTGGAGTCAAGTCTCACAAAAGTACACACTTATACTCCACTCAGATATTGTAAGCTGTCTTTGCCTTCCCTTGCCAAGTCTTTTTTCTTGGGTCGATTTCATCTCCACTTTTTAAATAATGCAATGGAACTACATAGTATAACGTAAGTTGGCTTGGTTCTGAACTTCTGAGTGAAGAAGACCTTTGCCATATTATCGAAATAGAAGAGCATATATTTAAGTACACTACATACATACAAACCCATCTCATTAGAATCGGTCAGGTAAGTTGCACGACTACGTGGCCTGGAAGTTAGGTAACCTACCTGTACCCTTCTTTTTTTGTAGGCTTGCTACATTTATGTATTACATATAGGTACTTGAATTTATATTATGAACGCTAGGGTAGGTGCCTACCTACATGTAAAGGCAAAAGCATTTATTACTGAATATTAGATAATATATTTTATATAGCTAGTGGGAAGGGACCTGCTTGGGTATTACCAGTAAAACTGCCAACATTCAACTAGAACCCCGATTCCAAGTGAAATAGATGACCGGACGTAAAATGAAAGCTAATCGGTCGCTCTGTCTGCCCGTTCCGATATTGTTATTTTAAAGACTAAGCTCAGTTCTGGTTCATGTGTTTGTAGATAATACATAAAACATAAATAGAGTAGAGTATGTAGGTGCACATGGCAAACAGCAAACCAAACCAGTCATTCTTATTTAGTTCACCTTTAGGATTCAGAGGTATCTTTTCTTCAGAATGCTTTACGAAATTAACCTACGAACCTCCATAAACATATACAAACATGTATTTCTATTTTATACGAACGTTTCATTTAATTTAGAATGTACAGTAGTGCTTAGCTGATAGATATAAGTTTAATATTATAACCGATACACCTTTAAAACCGCCTT
Source organism: Tomocerus mixtus (assembly GCA_034694165.1). Lineage (NCBI taxonomy): Eukaryota > Metazoa > Arthropoda > Collembola > Entomobryomorpha > Tomoceridae > Tomocerus > Tomocerus mixtus. Next base: position 48,011 of record JAQFYC010000164.1, on the reverse strand, counting down.
CTACTGAAGGAACTAACAGTAAGTAAAGTAAATGATTTTTAGTTTGTGTATCGTTGCGTTGTATGTATACGAAGATAACTACTTACTCTAAGAAAAAGGATTAGCTTAGCTTTAGCTATCACAGATATAATTCTGTAGTAACTTATTAGTTTAAGGTTACCTTTTTCTTTCCTCTCTTTCATAACTAATACATACATTATCCGGTTGAGACAGGCTTTGATGAGTGGAAGTTTATGTAATGAAGTTAGTGTTACAAGGGTCTTCTTCGTGCAGTATTTCTCCAGTCTCAATCTCAATCCATAATCAGTGTATGGAAATCCAACTTCTTATTCTACTTCCCTTTGCTTAAGATGCTGCATTACTACTATTTAAGAACTCGGGTTTGTTATGTACGATGGAAACAAATACTATCTACAGAACAAAACCTCTACACAACAAACAGCAGTCCAGCCAGGATAAGCAACCCGAGTTTAGTGCTCTGTATTTATATTTAGTGATCTCTTGTAGTGTATATAGATAAAGCTTACCTATAATAAGAATGTTACTTGCTAGGCTACTTATCTTACTGTTATATAGATAGATAGATATCTGTTTACCTATAGTAGTCTACGTATTTGCATGAATCCTCCTCATCCACTCAATACTATCACATACTAACTCATGGATGGAATAGTCAAATTCTGTTAGTGCAGTGTACGAGGATGTCTCTCTCGGTAGAAATAATTTTCCGTTCATGAGCACCGCCGTGCGAATTTATGGTTGTGCCGTCGTTAAAATATTTTTAACGATTTCCCAGGTGCGAGGACACGCTTAGAAATAAAGACCACCAAGTTCATAGGTCAACTTTTCATTATCTTCCTAGTCGACTAAACCATTACTACATTACATACATTCCATGAAACGCGCCTCCATCTCAAACCCGACAATTTCTCGTCCTTCAAGGTCCAATATCCCTTTGTTCTGAATTCTAGCTAGCCAAACAGGGGCACACATAAATGCAACCACAACACATTCACATAACGTACCTTATAATTCCTCTGTAGGTACACCAGTTTTAGTTTTATGAACTACCTTAGCATTTACTAACTACTCTTCTCTTAAATATCTGTATGAATGTATTTATGTAGGTATGCACATATTATTATTCTCCCACTGCTTCTGCAAAAACAAACTCTTTCACGAACTATTTACTTCTTTTATCTGTAACTCTAAGGGCAAGTGTATATCTCTTCTGCTTGTTCATCCTTTTTACGATCACTGAACTATGTCCCAGTTTGCTTTTCTGCAGAGGAATTTGCTTCTCATTATTAGTTTGGCACCCGCAATGCAAACCATTAACAACATTGGTATCTACTACATTTTAACAAAGATGAACTAGTAAATGTATTTAACGTTTAGATACCAAAGTACATAATGTTCCTCCACAGCAAGTAGAAAATCTAACACTCAAAAATATAGAAATCATTTCTATTTGGTAAAATACTATTAAGTTATTACAGTTTGTAACTATTTATTTATTTAGGCTCCAAAAAAATATTATTCTTGTTTGATATAGATCGGTAATACTATTAGTGACCATATACTGCACTATTGATACGCTATTTGCTAATGGACAATGTTTTCAGCAAAATTCGGTTTATAAAAATATATCTATGTATAGGTTAAAAAGTAAATGGAGCTGCCTATTACAACAATACTTGTATAATATACATATGAACGTTCACATACATTGAATATTTATAGGAAACATACAAACGCTTAATGTTTACTAGCACAACTACTTATACTATAGGAATTTTAACTGTACATTCGGCAACATATTATTCAAATACTTTAACCTACATATTACATACAACAGAAGCTACCTAGGTGTATTGATAATGTACAGGTACCGGGTATTAGTATTTGCTACAACTTGTTAGATGTATAAGTTAGTAGCTACCGCTTCGCCTAGTCAAAGGCTGTTCCAGTTTTATTAATTGTGATTTTGACTGTGGCTGTAAGAGAAGGATTAAGTAAAGGATAAGTTCAAAGGCTTTGTCGACGAATGCAAATGACGTAAGTTAAAAGAGTAGAAACTAAAGGGGTTATTACAAATGAGGAGATTGTAGTGTGATGGGCCGGTGAAAGAGAAAGGATGCCGACAGTTGTTTGTTGTGAGTCCAATTGAAGGGGGGCCTTTACACTGGAAGGGGGGTCAATTGTGTGTAGGAAGCCCGTTATTGAAGACGCTGCTGAGTGCCGCACACAAATGGCAATCCGTCGCACTCACTCGGGGGGTCTCTCTTCCTTGACACACCGGGACGGCTCGCCGAATCAAGAATTCTGCAATGAACAACAAAATACAATCATAAATACCAATGCCACTTCACTTTGTACAAATCTCTTTCTTGCTCTCTTTGATTCTCTCACTGTGTGTACTTCTGTAGTAAATTACATGGGTTTCCCTAGTGTAGGTACACTAGAATGTAATTATCGTCAACTAGATAACCCGAGTAATGACGATAATTATGGAGCAACTTGTGCTTTAAATGGAGGTCCTACTATAAGTGTATTTTCTCGTATACCATACATTTCCACAAAGAAGTATTGCAAATTAGAAAAAATAGAGTGCACATTCCTGGCCAAAAATATGCATGTAATATGACATAGATGTGAAATATTATGAAACTAAGTATATAACGTACATAGAAAAAAGAGGACATATAGTTTCACAACTAACATTACCAAAGTATTCGATACTACCGAGTTCATTTCGGGTGTATGGCGTATGGTAAGATAGCACGAGAGCACGACGCCTTGATTTAGGCCCAGCAAGCCTGATACAATATTGGGTGTTCAATATTATTTAGCTGACGTCATGGCACCGATGACAAATTAGTATATATGATGATCGAAGAATGAAATTCAGAAATCACGGCGTGAGTTAAACCTGTGAACAAAATCACGACAATAACTTTCCCTACTTTATATAGACAAATTATTTTGCTACATTTCAGGGCCACAAATCAGCAAATGTATCTGGATATGAAGTTCTGATGAAACTTTAATGCATAAACCCTTCGGACATCGTATTTGCTTAAGAAGGTTTAGTTGGTCGGTATACAATCGTAGTGCTTGCAAATAAACTGCAGTAACATAAATATTTACTACTTAAGTTAGAATTTGCTTGCACAGCATTGCTCGAAGTGTTTCTCCTAAAAAATCTCAAGAAAACTAAAGTGTGAAGAATCGTTTACTAAATAAATACACAGTGACGTAACCTAAGAAGTGTATAATATGGAGTTTACACCATCAGAAACAATCTGTATGATTAATTGGCAATCGTATAGACCTTTAGACATCCAGAATTCATAAATATAAAATAGGGATATAATAATTCATGAACCATTACATGTAGTTTGTACTTTCATATGAATTTTAGACGTGTTCCTTTCTATTGTATATATTTACAATATGATAAAATTGAAGTAATCGGAATAGAAGTAGAGTCACTGTAAAAGAGAGAGGATACTTATTCATCTCTATGACTGAGCTGAAGTGTAATTGTAATAGCAGGGGCACATATTCTATCATGTTTAGTGTTATGTACAGCTACGGACTAATTCACACAGACTATGCACATACTAAATTGTAATACTTGCTATAGAGATCGACGGTAGTACGATTTATAATGTATCAACAATGGAAATACGATTAAGAGTGTTCCGATAGGAATTAAGTATGAAGAGTTTTATGTTGTGATGTGCTGTTGTGTGTGTATTTTGGAGAGTGATGATGAGGACGACGACTTACGACCTTAGGACAAGGAGTGTATGTACATAGGAGGATCATGCAGAACATGATAACTAACTAAAGTAAGTGCTTGTATAACTAGGATAGAATGGATATTGCTATTACACACTATGCTGGAGATGTACTGGACTACATGACTACATAAGTAAAAGATGCACTGGATATTATATATTTACTGGATATACGTACGTACATAGTTGTTTGCTTCGGGTACTCTGGAAATAGGAAAGCTGAAATATACATGGATAACAATATTATATTAGGATGAGGAGAGTTAATATATAAATAAATATGAATTGTATGTATATGGGATGTAGTGATGAAAAGGGCTGACGTGAACTGAGGAACCATCATGTTGTAATCCAATTGTATCGGAGAGGATGGTAGCACCCGCAGAGCCAGAGAAGGGTTCCGTTGTGTCTGCCGCACTCCTAGGGATTCACTCACAACCTGTTACACTGGCTCTGGCAGTAGGGAGCCTCTTCAGCCTATACTCACTCACTCAAGTCAACTAGTTCCTCCTATACGGCCAACATTAACTCCGTTTCCTCTCTCTTTTTCCTATAACAACTAACAACAACGTTACCTTACTTTATCCAACTCTTTCTCCGTGCATCCTATGCATTGCTATGGTACTGCATGGCTTGATCTCCTCCGGACCTCGTCATTCTCATCCTCCAGCCGAACCTATATTACAATATCCCTTTACTCCCTGTACTGTACTTAATAGGTAAGCTATGTAGTATTTATGTTGGCGTTATGCTTTGGCCTACCTCTGCTTCCCTTTAACGCTCCAGTCGCTCACTCCTACTCCACAACTCCTTGTTCTCGTGTCAAAAACACACAATATACATTTTGCAATGTAATCCTATTCAACAGACATGCATAATATTTCTCCATATAGCAATACCAATCGAATTTCAGGCTGGAGAAAGGAAAACTAAACGGCTATGTACATTAAACTGAAAGGAATAACTGAGACTAAGCTCGAAATATTTAATTTTTTGTTCACTAGCATTTACAAAACAAAAACTTTTCGAATGGAAATTATAAACTTACTGATATTTAGTACTATGTACATATTTGTATTAAACAGAATCGAAGTTACATTTGCATATTGGCGACGCTGCAAAATTTAGGATGCAATGCAATCCTATATTGCACTTTGGCAAGGTCATTGTGAATCTTACAATTAGTTACACAGCATGTACATGTGTAGACATAAATCCCCGTGAAGTGTGGATGGACATACTTAATTGCCAATTTACTATATTTTGCTACTAATCTTAACTCATTCTAGTTGAATGAGAAAAGTCCATTACTTAAAGTTGACAAAGATATTTATATTTAGATCCACTAGGATAGTAAGTTATACTTCCAAATACAATAATTTAGTATTACATGTATTAGTATGCAAGTATGAATCAGTATATCTACATAAATCCTAATATTTTCATGTTGGTATTTACGTGACCTGTTCGACATAGGTATGTAGTCACTAATAACTATTATTTCTTTGATATTTACTAAATACCTACTCAGTTAGTAGCGTTCTATAAATCAGTGTTTCTAGATCTATCCCATAGAAGTGGGTTTCAGAGAATAAAAACAAATAGATTGAAGAAGATGCGTTTGAGCTAAAATACTACATAGTATTAGTTTGAGATGGCTATATCTGTAATGGTGTGTATTTTAAGCGAGAAAATATAAGAAATAAAAACAAGGGATAGACATAGATTCCCAGTTTTTCTAACTGAACTAAGGGTGAGTAAGTGAGATTGAGATGAGGAGTGATGGAAGCGAGTGAGGAAAACAAAGTCTGGAGTCCCAAGAGTGCCCAGGCCAAACCGAGCCACACGCCAACAATCCATTCGATCCTCGGAGTCAAAGTAGAGGAAAGCCAGGGAAAAGTCCCCGGAGAGGAAAATGCAGTCGATCCGTTTGTCCCAGGCAAGTTTCGTCATTTCATTGCAATGATTCAAACAGACAGTCAAGTCAGTCCTGGAGTTCAGTCCAGACAGAAAGTGTTTGAATTCAGTGAAGAGTCCAGTTCACTCCAGTCCAGTCTATGCCAGAGTCCAGTCCAGTCGGAGTCCAGCTATGCTAAGCCAGGCGAGTGAGGAAATTCAGAGTTAAAAGTTGTTGGTCGTTTGGTGGTGGAGTTAAGAGTGGATTTGTTTTTAGCTCACTCACTCTGCTTTTCAGCTTAGTTACCTTCCACTATTTATTTCTACTGAATCTGACTACATATACTTAGATAGAGATGGATGGGATGATTTTGCTATATTTATATTGGTCGAGTGGAGTCGAGTTTGCTCTGAGTTGATCCTCTATCTATACTGAGGCAGTAGATTCATAGATTAGTAAATAAGTAGTGAACGAGTTCAGTTCAGTTGTTGAATGTTGAATGTTGAAGCTGACTGAGATAGCTATAGGTAAGTAAAGTAAGTATATATAGGATAGCAGAGTTGTTTTCTAGAGCTGGAGGGTGAGGACCCCCGGTGGCTAACCCCATGCTGTGGAACACCGATCAACCGCTCCCAGTACACACAACAATACAAGAGACCTAACGGCGGAATCTCATCTCACCCCACTTTGCATTTCAAATTCGACAGTGCCCTCGAATTTCTAATGTTGCCACAATGAAAAGTTCAAGCCAAGGGTTAAACGATATTCAAACCCATCAAAAACGAGGCTCTATCTGGGAGTTTCCTTTTCATTCTATTTCATTCTGTATATTTCATTTTCTCTTGACATGACACATTCGTTCGCTGACTTTGGCTGGCTTGCTTACTATATTACTCGCTTATAGTACATACTCTGAACACACAACACTTACGCTTTTAACTTTACGCTTACAATCAGTACTAATATTTTTCATGCTAATAAATACCTCTTATATTATTTAACATAACATAACTGTACTGTAAGTACATACATTCATAACATTAATACATAAAAGTTTCAATTCCATTTCAAATAGTTTTTATATCTATCTAATATATTTAAATATTTTTTAAAGTTATTTGGGTTGCTGTTGCTACTACTTTGAATACATTTACTTTGTTTACCAAAAAGTTAATAATCATAGACGCTTTGGCCTTCTGTTTATGTTTATAATGTTGCTCCATTTACGAATGATGGGAATACATAATTAATACGTAAGTATTGCACTATGGTGGTATAATTTATAGCTATTTCGTCTTAAATAATATTACTCGAAAATAAATAGAACATGGATGTGTATTTATATAGAACGTAGTAGCTATGTACAAAGTATAATTGTACAAAATTTTCTGCAAAGCTAAAATGAAAGCCTCAAATTCCGCTTCGATTTGCTGGAGTTAGTTTGAAAACTAGAAGCCGGTGTCTTCTAAATATACAATTAAGGTAATAGGTAAGGAATTCTTAAGGTTTTACGTTCACTCTATCAAACTCGCCACTACAGTACATACTATCACTACTATTACATAATATCCTTTTCGACCAAAACAAAACAAATAAGTATCATCTTCGTATAATTCTTAAGTATTCTTATGCAGGATTTACAAAAGCTTACATCCACAGTGCATTCAGTGATATAAGTACATGTACCTCCGCTCATTACCATTTTCAATTCCAATTCGTTGAAATAAGATCCTCATGCATATTTTATACAATACAAAGCCATATATTAAGTAGGTGCACTTGACTGTCTATCTATATATTATACATATGTCTATATGACCATGGGTGTAACTATCTCTAGTGTGGTGCTTCCAGATTTTTACATTCACAACCTTTAGTAGTTTGAAAGTTTGAATTGAATGCATAAGTATTGTACGTGCAAAAAGTATTGTGAACACTGAATGATAGAATTTACATACGTATTTGTACTTGAATTCGTGTAGGTACATACTCAGATTGGGTAACATAACCTACAGGTATTCTCTTTCATTTAAGATTCAACAGTGAACAGCCTAACCATTTGAGTACAACAAAACAGATTCACTCCCTTGACTTGACTCGCCCAACACCTCTAATAAATTAACCCATTACCAAATATTGGAGCTATGTATGATCGTTTATGATCCTAAATCGCTTCTGTTCTTTTGCATGAGTATTACAAGTCGTAAATGCTCACATATATTGTATACTACAAATTACATACAGTCTTTCAGCGTTTTAAGACTCATAGCATAATAATATCCCGTTTAGCAATTAAAATCGTCTATAAGTATTTGCCGTGTTTGTATATTATGCAACTTAGGTTCTTGTAAACTTATTCATACGACATAAGGGAAACAAATAAAACATCCAAATGTTTGACTTAAAGATTGGATGAAAGTGAATACATGCAAGTGCATAAAGCCATATAAGTGCTAAATGATACTAAAGGTATCCTACTTATTTTCCAAATAGTTAAAAAAATATTTATGCAAATTTCCTTATAAACTTAGCTTATACCGCATTTAAATAAAATGGCTATTCAGTATACACTTCAACGTCACCAGTTCTGAGGGCCCTTTTAGTCTTTAGTTGTTAGCCCCTCAGTCAGTCGATTCCCAATTCATATTCTTTTGTTACTATTGTCACCTGTAAAAATGCACACTGACACATGGATGACAATAAATCTGAATATATTTACGCATGGCAGTATCGGTGATCTATGCACTATGCACCTTATATTTTGTAGGGATACAGTATAGTACTATGTATTATATAAGTACATAATTTATGTGAAACACTTTACATAGGTGCTTACAGTTAATACAGTAATACACGTTGCTTTCATACTTTACAGTATATGCCTAGCGTACAAGTACTTGGACACTTTTATCCATTTTTGACTCCCATAGGGACATGAGAGATGTATATAGTAGTGTACCTGGTACAATAAAGAACTGACATCCCAACCCACACCGAGCAACTCAGCAGCAAACAATGCTATTCTACTATTTTTATCTTATCTGAATCAATCTACATACATTAGATCCTGTATTTTCTATTATTGAATAGTGGTTTTGGTGATGCATTTGCCTACAGCGTATTTACTACCTATAATAAAATAAATGATTACATTGTATTCACATGTTAAACATTTTTCTTTCATTCATTTTTCCTGTTACATATATTATTACACCTACACGCATTACAAATGTCATCCCATGGAGGAAACATCCATTGATAAAACAGTTGACCGAAATCCTCTTGTCCACTGACCATCAATATGTTGCATACGTAGAAACCTGGAAGCTTTTTATTTGGATGCAGGTTTGTGTTCTTTGAAGCTCTTTGATGCCTATTGCTTTCCGAGATTTTTCGAAAAGAAAAAAAAATGCGTGTTCAATGAATATGCGATGAATATTAAAAAATTTCCTTCGCGTAAAGAGGACTAATGAGTCGAGGGATAGATCGTATATGTGTTTAATATGCAACGTAAAATGTGCAGAATTATATAGGAGTATCATTTCAGTTTTGATACGTAGGTGAAGACAGAAAGACATGGAATCCTAACCACAAAGGCATACATATTTTATGAATTGTTTTGCAGCACGACAAATATTGGCATACGGAGGCATTGTTTAATCTGGATAGGAGTTGAAACCATAAATATTACAATGGACCTATATATTTAGCTAGCATAAGTTTGGTATACAATATAGTTACTTTACTTACTTATCGCATGTGTATATGCATTGAGGACTAATGTGACATTGTGACCTGTTCAGTAAGTGAGTTCGTCTGAAAAGTACAAAGTGAAAGCTGTATAGTCAAAATATGTAGAGGAGAATAGGAAATGAGACGGTGACAAGTCAAACAAACCAAGCCAAAGAGGAAAAGGGTACTCGACAGGAGCGATGGAACAATAACTTGAGGCAAGTCAATGCAACGAGCCCGAATCTTGGAAATCATGCAGGTGTATAGTCAATTAATTATGAATCTATAAAAGGTCGCCTGTCACTTCTCTATTACTCCCCATCATGTTTACAATGTCATCTTTTGTCCTCTCCACTCCACTCCATACAACTTTTCCCATTCTCCACCCCACACCACATCCACAACGACTACATCCATTGTGTTAAAATATAAAGTGACTAACTAACGTATAGGATACGTACTTAACTTACTACACACAAGTACCTACTTAATACTCAAAAACTATATAACAATGAATGAATGTAATTCCGTAAAGTATGCAAGAATCAATTTAAGTAGACATATTTATACAGAAATACCGCTGGATGCTATATCAGCACCCATTGCATTTTCCCAGACGAGTCACAGGCAAGAACCATTTTTCGATAACTTTTTTATATATTAGGAAGTGTCAAACTTTGGATACATTACATTGCTGGAATACTTTTACGATATTCGTATCACCAAACGGTATTTTGTTGTTTTTCTTCAATTTTTTGCACTTTTTAGATATAATTATTCAAGTAAATAAATTAGTGTAGAAATTTTACCCCTTGGCTGATCTCCATACTTTACATAAAATTAAGTATGTCGTTATCGTTTAAGATTTCTTCTTTCTTTTTTTATGATAATACTCAAGGCATAGAATGGTGAATAAAGTTCATGCAATAGGCCCCATAGACAATATAAAAACATTATGTAACAGTTGAGTTATTTAGTTAGTTTATGTTGATCCACATCCATAACCTACAATACTAGAGCAGGTACCCATTATCTAAAAAATGAGGCGCTAGTGTATACAATGTTTGAAGCACAGGTCATGGATTGTTGACTGTCAATTCAAGCGTAAATATTACTGGAGCACTGTAAACAAAAAATGAGTCTACAAAGTGGTCCTATCCTATCTCTTTTCTATCTTTCTATAGTGCATAGTATAATGTGTAATAGTTATCGCAGTAGCTAAGTCAAGTCAAATCAAATAGCCCAAATCAAATATAAAAGTTTCTCTTGGCTAATGTTGTTTCATGCAAGTCAGACCAGCTCAGGAAAGTTTATTAGTAGACTCTCTCTATCTCTGTAAATGCAATAATGTATTTGAGTTCAGTTTAGAGTTAGACTGTTGTGCATGTCGTCTGTATTTATATATGTAACCACATAGATAGACACATAGGACGGGGAGAAGATAGACAGACAGAGAGACATGACTACTAAAAAGGGAAATAGACGGATAGTCAGTTCAGTTCTTATTAGAAATTCATGGCATGCATTTAGTGCCATGCCATGTACGTATCTGATGCTAAGAAGTAAGAACCTTTGAAAGAATCAATGAATGAACTTTAAATTGCTTCTTCGTAGCCAGACCAGAGACTTGAGTTGACTTATATACTTACTTATCATTAGTTAGTCGGGATGGGACTGTCGACTGTTTGGGACTCCTGTCCTGCCTAATCCTATATCCTACTTAAGTAAGTCTGTCACAGGTTTCCTTACTTATTTATTATCATTCGTTTATTCATATTGTGGTTGATGATAAGAGCTGGCTCAATTAGTATACCATTTCAATTCCATACTACCGCACCGGTATATTATAGAGGTATAGACTATAATAAAGCAAATTGCTTTTTAAGTAAGTGGGAATATATACCCGATTCAATACATTACTATTTATCTTTATTAAGAACGTACAAATGAATATCGTTGGTAAGTAAAGGTTTACCTAAATAAATACATAATAAAATATTTGATTCATATAAATATTTATGTCGACCTCTAATTTAGAAGACCTTGAAATGTGAGGATTAAATAGTATCTGTTGCTTGTTTCAAGTTACTAAGCTTGAACAGACGGATGACGATTAGACATACGTTCACACAAGAACCTGCAGCTACTTAATAAAGATTAATGCTGTATTTGTTTTGTAACTGTTTTGTCTGTATGAGTGGTATTGTCATGCTCATAGATATCAATTTCACTGACAATAAATGTTACGTACGCCAGACTTCGAAAGTAGGAGCACCACAAATTTTTTCTCTTTTATTTTTTAGATGAGTATGTGTTTTTGAGTTCCTGATTTTTCTGAATCCCGGAAATCCGAATGTTAGAATGTATTTCCCGAAATATCAATACCTATTTGATGTGGCCTGTTCTTTATAATATTCTTGTCTCCTTGGCGGTGCCAGTTGGCAGTCAATCGCCACATCAAAGCAGAACTGCCTACTAATATGTGAGTAATAGCCAATTTAAGGGGGAAGTCAATAACAAGGGACTGTGTCCAGTCATCCTGGATATTGTGACATGCAATGACAACTCCACATGTGCTAGTAGGAAGTTAAGACTCAAAACATCCTTTACGTCAAAACAATTTCAAAATCTATCATATTTACATCACATCACAGCAAAGTACAGTCAGATTGAGTACTTGCAGTCTAGTTGGCTCGTGTTCCTCGTAATTGGACTGGAACATAACAAAATTGGGTAACTCTTGCAAAGTAAATCTGAAAAATCAGAGTAAGATAATGCGGAAGGCAGCTTCAGTTCAGGTAATTATGTAATGTACATATTATGTACTGATATATCTTCTTATCAAAGTTTAGTGTTTATATGAGTATTAAGGATATATTGTACTAATGGAATATATATAGCAATATAATAACGTATCAGACCCCGTACTGTTGTATCCCTGCCCTGCAGTAGATACAGTTAAAATGTTGTAACAAAGCATGTAGGCCCTTGTTTTAACTGTTGTTCATGTATGTACTTATTTTCATATATGTAGTAGAAGTCCTTAAATTGAGTTAGTTTGACAGGAAAGACATTTTGTCTGTCGGGTCTCTGCTCCCGTCTGCTAGTCTAGTCTGGGACTTTGGGACTAAACTGAACACGACTCCTGTCTGGTATATTTGACTAGAGGAGGTTGTGTTGTGAATGTTTGGTCCATGTAATGCACTCGCTCTGTACTCTATATCTTCCTCTGTCCCTCTTCCAATGATATACGCTTGAAATACGCAACAAAACTTTTTTAAAGTAGCTGTACAAAAACATTACAAGACTTGTGAATTGTATGTAGATAGAGTCGACGGTGCGGAGGTTACTAAATAAACATGGTGAATTTTTGTGTACTTTGCATGCAGTAAAACGCCTGCAGTGTATGTATTTTTATATTTGCAGAAGGAGTAAGTCATATTAAAATATGTAATAAACCGTGCAAATGGATATCTCATGTATCGCCGTAATCAAAAAAAATTAATAAATATTTCTCACTAAACTATCAGTTTTGTTGATGAAAATAGTCCAAATGGCATATTAGAGAGATTTGTTACTGAATTTCAACAAAATCTCACATGGCCCCATGTGTGGGGTAAATTAGTATTCATATTTGGATCTTTTACTTTAACACATTTTCAAAAATGCCTCATTTGCCATTTGTTTCTATTTAAAAAATAAGTAGGCGTAGCCAGAACTCCATGGGGGTGCGGCCGATTTGGCTCAAAAAAATTGACAAGGTTATTTTTAACCTCCTCTTTCTAATTCTGTAAACATAATTCAAAAAAGTTGACCCGTTCAAAAGTTAGAGCGTGGACACACCCACACACTTACACTGACAGACAGCAATGACGAAATGATAATCTATCGGGGGATACATAATAACCGAGAGAATTGTAGTAGTAGTGATATGTACATATCTAAAGACCCTTTCCAAGTTTGCTTCCTCGCGTTCCCCACATCATACTGTATAAATATAAGTATATGCTTAGACTCAGACAATTGTATCAACTCCGTAATACGGAAACTAAGATATAGATTTAAGTATACTCACAATTTATGTACATGGTATGTTACTTGGTTATAAAACTACTTTCTGTATTATGTCGTACATGGGGCACATATGGGTAACAGTTAGAGTAGTATACGACATGTTATTTGTTCGGAGGATATGCGAGTTTTGCGGGATAGATAATTAATCGGAATCCCATTCACTTGTTCGTCACACGCAAGAGTCATGGATAATTTATGTGGATTCGACTGAGAGATCGACCAGTTTTTGGGATGAATGGATGGCGAATAGAGACTTGCACAACATACGCAACACAACTCATACCCCAGCAATCAGTCAACGCTATTTGCTCGCCCCTTCTGATGATGTAATTTCAGACCATTAATTAATAATTCATCACAAGATTAGTGGAACCTAAACCCGATCTCGGGGTCTCTTTCCGTCCGTCCTCGACAATGTCTCATCCTAAATAAATGCACTTTAGTTATACTATGTCAGTAGTATTTGCAGTATACCTAGCAAAAACAAGTATTGCTGACTAACTTACTTAAATCACATACACTCATCAATAAAATGTTCAAAGCAGTCAGTTTACAATTCAATCAAATATATAGGATCTAGATGAAAATAGACACAAATCCATGACTCCTGCAGTAATTATGTATAATTATAAATACAATAGTTAGGCCAAAAGGTGTTAATTGTACTAAATATGAATGGCAACGCGAAATGATAAGCGTTTTTTAATACAAGTATTTCAAAAAAGGAAATATAAATAAATATACGTAAGTGAACACATTGTCTGGGGGCATACATAATAAAAAACGCCGTCTTTTCTAAAATTGAGTTACTTGCAAAAAAATAAGTACGACTTATATCCGTATAATGGGAATACGCTATGGTCGACTTAAAAATTACAAAGCTATAAGACATTTTAAGTACATATAAGTACGCACTACAGGTATCATAACACTATCAGTAACGAAATAAATAATACACAGCAAGAAAAGCAGGGAGCCTTGTAAATAGGAACATAACACAGCTAGTTAACCGAGCTTAGTGAATTCAAGAGTAGGTAATAATGAACTTTAGTCTTCTACTACTGGGTGCCATACATCATAAACTATGGGTACCTATAGCTATGGTATGCCTGACATTTAGCTATATCATGATTTCTTACTAAATATATAGACAAAATATTATAATACTTATAAGAAGGTAATTTGAAGTAGTCTGCTTGTTCTTGTCCGTCGGACAATTGTATCTAAAGCAGGACACATTATAGCTGCTAATCGTAACAATCGTAACTAATCTTTATATAGTGGCCAGCATTTCAAGGAAAATAAGTCGGGCAACGAGCGGGCGAAGTGTAGAAGGAAGGAAAGGAAGGAACATAACATGACACCAAGAGCAAAGGTTGTGTATTATGACCAATGTTCTTTTTAGCAGAGAACAGGAAAAAGTGTATGTGAACATACAGTCGAGTCTTATCAACACGCAATGTTTCCAACCATAGCATCGCGTGCCAACCCATCAATTTTCGGAAGAAAAGGGTATTTTCGGGTGAAACATTTGGATGAGTTCTCAGCATGAACAAATATAAATGACTGAACTGAACAGAACTCTTATAAACATAGGAAAAGAAAATACTACAATAGGTAAGTTAGTACATATTTATTATTCTATACTACTACAGTATGAATGCATACAATATTATAATGAACATGACGTCTACTTACTTGGTGCTATATTTTGCATACGTTTTGTTACAATATTTCTTTCTCGATGTACACAATCCTTGTTAAACATAAATGTACTGTACTGTACAGTCATTGAATGTAATATATATACTTAACGACTACAATGCCAATTGGTGGCCTCTGGGTTAAGTTCCAGATAAGACTCATGCTATAGCGGATATCACAAAGGATACGTCTCAACTCAAATGTATTTACAATTCTTTATGAAAACCAAAATACCTTAGATGAATAATATTATTGAATCTACTCATTTCAGCATTATGTATGTACAATTTATGCACACTATATTATATGCTATACTATCTGTAATCTGTATGTACAGGATTAGGATTATTTACTATAGATAACTAAGTGAATTGACTAAACTCTGTAATCTATACTTAACAATATTGTGTCATTGCGTTTACACACTGTTTACGTAAAATAATTGCATCTTGTATAATCAGTACACATTTCAATGAAGTTCGGTTTATATTCTTTTTTGCGTACTCAAATAAATAAATTTATTTTATAGATCAAATATTTAGTTTCATAATATTTGCCTGCTTAGCTATACCCCTTCAAATATTCTATTTTACAATGGAAAATATCTTGCTGAATGTCAATAAGGTTATCGCTGTACACTCATTTTAATTTACCATTTACCATGTTACGTGATATACGTATTAACTTATCTCAACTGTGGTCAACATTGCAAAACATAACTTAGGAGGTAGTGGACCTTGTTCCCAAATGTCTCGTCGATTCATCGGTTCATCACAATGAGTCTTGAGTTGTTGACAACATAAAATCTTTTTACCTCTCTTCAGCACTACAGAGTCAGAGAGAGACACAACAATAAGTTTGTATCTGAGCTCTATAGATCACTACAGTACAATGCTATTTATTCCATGCATGTTTACATTTTTATGTTAATGTCTGTACATATGTAGTATTTATTATAATGCAAGTATATGCTTACAGATAACAATGAATAAATAGTTAGCTATTTGGGATATAGTAACCTTACACTATAAAATATAGATTAGCTACAGTAGTTGAAATGGACATAGAATACACATGTAAGGAGACAATGACAACACTTGGGGTTCGTTCATTCATCCCTTTGTGTACCGGGACAAATGTATTTGAAATTCTCGTAAGGATTAATTCGCTACCACATTTCATGGCATATGTAGTGATGCCTGTTTCCGCCTCCTCATCTGTCTCTATTATGAATTTACTCACAGCGCCTACTATTTCGTTTTGTAACTAATTCATTATTATTTATTACAGTCATATGATGCGTACAACGTGCCCTGCACGTTCTTCATTGGCCATGCTTCCACTACAATCTATGTCGTGTAAAAGGCACGAATCAACGGACGACCGACCTATCCACTAAATATTCTGCGTTCAGATAAATACAATTCATAGTTTTCTGCCAAGTATATTGGAGGAAGTAAAGTACAGTAATAAACATTAAGTACATATTGGTAAATATTCGGTACTAGTACTGCCAGTACTACTGTAAGTAACGATTGTGAGACTTACTTAAATTTGCATGCGTTTGGTTTGACTTTTGTGAACTTTGTTTCATGCACGCATTGTGTTTAATGCAAATTACGTCGACAATTATTCGCATCATTCGCAACGCAGGGGCAGGATGGTTATCAAGGTTTCACTCGCCGACTCCGACCAGCTTTGTAAATGCTAATATATTTGTAATAATAACAGAAGCTTGATTTTTTATGATTTTTTTACGGCATACCATATATAATATATTATAATAGATGCCTACTGCATGAATATTACAGTTATGCTAAAATTTTGCTGAGATATACAGATATTTTAACTAAGAAATCATAGGTCGCCTGTTCTATTGAACCCTTTTGAAACTCTGATAAACAGTACATACATAAGTAATATATCTATTGTGACTTACTATAGTAGTAGTAATGCCAATTTTTTTCTTTAGGGTTATTCATGATGAGATGGATGTTACTAAATCTGTCTAAATACAAATGAGTTTACTTATCAGGCAAATCTTTGTGTCTACTTTGAGTGACTGACTATGGGTTTTGATGTTTCTGGAAATAATGAGTAGACGTTTCATTTGGGCTGCCATGATCAGTTCATCCCTACTTATATATGTACATGTATAATGTGAGTGCCTACTGCCTACCTGCACATCAGAACAGAATAAGAGTGCAGAATATCATCCTCACGAAACTAAACGAATATGGTAAAAGTCAATTTGAATTTGAACTTGAACTGGTTTTCACCTGGGATGAGAATTTGTTTTGGGAGTTTCTAGATTCTCAATTGAGTCAAGTCAAGTCTTAGTATAAATATTAGTGCTTAGCGTGGACTTGGACCGACATTGGTTTAGGGTTTCTCCATACTGTGTATCTAGTACTACTAAGTAAGTAGATTTAAGAAGATCCTTCCATATTCAAAAAAGGAGCCCTATAGCCTTACGTTACCTTACGTTAGTCATAGTAAGTAAAGTAGTACTGATATGTAGTAGTCATATCAAAACTAAAAGATGATATTATAGCCGTGTAGGTAGGCCAGGCCAGGCAGGTAGTATTCAATAATAATAGCAGTATTAGATTAAACTATGAGTTAATAACTACAAGTTTGTTAACGAGAACAAAACAAAGTGAAGTGCATTGCATTGGGCACACAAACAGAGAGACTCAAGGGAAACGGAATAAGTATGAAGATTCTACTTTGCTATTCTCTCTCTAGTCTTCCACAGTAGCTGTCAATCAAATTGGGCCAAGATGCATTTAGATTAATTTTCTTTTCAATGGCCAGTGAGACAAAAAACATTCTTTAATTAACTTTGGAATGCTGACAACGGAGCGAGAGTGAATAGGATAGGAGGATAGATATACAGATACATACAATGAACAGCACAACCTTCCTACTCGTTTGTAAGTCAGATAGGAAAAGATCCTGTGATCCTACCTTCTTCCCTTCCTTCTTGCTAAGAACAATTACCTACTTCACTTGCTTCTCTCTCTCTCTTTGTTTGAGATGCTTACACACATACATACATACATACGGATTATAGATATAAAATAATATTCTGAAATCTGTAATATCTTTGTTAGATACACTTCTATATGGATACAATATTACGCACACGCAGTGTACAGGTTATATCCCATTGTATTTATAAAAGTGTACATAGTTAATACACATCCACTTTATATATATATATAAGAACATTAGTTCCGTCCGTCCAGCCGTATTTGATTTTGTTACATATGTATAAGAAAATATCATGTTTATAATGTTATATCAGTACATAAGCATAAACATTGATAAGTATAAAAGGTACAAGCGAAATATTGTATGTACTTTATATGTGAAGTATTTAGAAGAAAGTACGTACACGAACAAAAAGTATATACAGATAGCTAGCTATATTTATTATGTCCGACAAGACACACAGAAGACTTGGCATACCAGAAAGCAGAAGTCCAAAGAACCATCTTTACTAAATATATATTTCCTATGAGCTGATATGATGCAATACGAATTTATATTTTATAGGAAGACTGTTGTACTTTATTCTAACAACGGTAAGAGAATCCGATCTGATATTATACTTCGGGTACCCATATAATACATAAGTTATAGGAATAATATTCT
The DNA here is from genome assembly GCA_034694165.1 of Tomocerus mixtus. Lineage (NCBI taxonomy): Eukaryota > Metazoa > Arthropoda > Collembola > Entomobryomorpha > Tomoceridae > Tomocerus > Tomocerus mixtus. Next base: position 29,138 of record JAQFYC010000164.1, on the reverse strand, counting down.
CGGTACACATTGCATTTGTATAGGAAAACCACTAAGCGAGTAGTAGACAACAAGAAATAAGACAAAAAGGCTGCGAGGTGCAAATATTATATTATAGCCAATGTATTAGATAAGTATTAAATCATAATACTTACTCATCTTTAGTAGTAAGTCAGCTAAGTGTACGAAACACATTTTAAAATACATAGAATACGCACAGAATAAGAAAATAGAAGACCTTCTTATATTACACTATAGATTAATGTTATTCAATGGGTTTCACAAGATAAGGTAGGTGATGAAATGAAGTGCAATGAGTATACCTTGCTGAAAAGTTTAGACTGACTGAGACTGCAGCAAAAGTTGTTGAATCTTAAATACCCAGAAGTGAATATGATTGATATAGTCTATGGGTATAAGCATAACAATACGTGGATAATGCTACAGAATGTTCATCATAAAAAAGTACTATATAGGTACTTACAACCACGTTGAACAACAAGAATAATCTTTGAGAGACGAACAGCAGCAAACTGTTAGAGTGAGTAAACTGCAACGAACATTTGCACTTGGTTGAAAACAGTGGAGTCGTCTGCATGTATTTAAACACAAACACTATTTCCTTATACACTGGTCAAAAATCCAATCCGATGTCCGATTTTGTTTTGCTGTGTCTTTGGTATACATTTTAGTATGGCATACCATAAGGTATGGTGTCTATAGCCTCCGGTATGGTGTGAAGTCTATAAATCTGCTCAACAGAATATGCATATATATTTATACAGAATCTATGTACTACTTTACATCAAGGTATAATATTCCAGTGCTGTACAGTACGGCAATCTCATCCTCATCTCTATAAAAAGTGTAATATCACTACGAGAGCGTACGATGTCTTTCTTACCTTGCCAACATACCTTTTACGTGAGGGTGCAATTCTTCTGCGAATAACTATGAAAAGGACATCATCATCCAAAAATTCTAAAGGTACTACGTGTTCCGCTTTACAATGCATTGAAGTATAATAGAAATGAAAAAATCCTACTCAACTGCAACGGTACCATATTCAAATATTCTTTACTTAAATAGCAAGTAGTGTGAGCAAACAGTGATATAGAATATAATTGTGAAAATACAGAAGTCGATTGAGTTGATTAACACTGCAGGGCAATAATAACTTCTTACAGTTACCATTTCCTTTTAGGAGATGCAAATAAAGCCTTAAACTTAAAATGAATGAGCCTTTTAAAGCTAGCTTTCTTAATAGAACTGAAGTTTGTTGAGGAGCTCATAGCAATTCCATCTTATTCTTAATTCATTCAAGCCATTTGCATTTGCATAATTTGCATCATAAAATTAAAAATAAGAAAGCACAGTCCAATCCCAACTCAAAGCAAACGCAAACATACTAATATACTTTTATAGAAGTAAAAATATATTTTAATATGTAACTAAACTACCTAAACAATACAGTACAGAAGTAGCTCTTACCAAGTTAGAGTATACTTGATTGAGTTTACTGTTACGTACTATACATACTTTCTGTCATCATGTGGTCTTGTCCCTCACCATTTTTGCCAGCATGCCGAATTCGTATAATTTGGCTGCGGAACAATACATGGAGCAAATTCCAAGGGAATGTATCCCACGGTGCAGTAATTTTAAATTTTTTAGTGAATAATAAAATCTTATTTTAATAATTGTCAGTCTCCATTCTTAATAAGATATATATTTGACAGACAAAATCCAGCAATAAAGAATATTCGATGAAGCTTTGACATTTGTAAAAAAGGTTCGTAAGTGTATCAATTAGTATATATGTGTACGTATTTACGTGTACGTGCAATAGCTATGTGTTACGTAGTTATCTGCTTGTAAACGCAAAAATAATGGCAAAACTGAATAGTGATCTTAAGATAGTAGTCATTCTTATCTTATTTACATTGATACAGGTAGGTACTGAGTATCCGTACGAATGTCTCTGTAAAAGTGTGGTAGTGGTAGGTAGCAATGTAGTGTGTAACGAACTTTCATATATGGAAATACTAATAACACATAAAACAAATGAGAATGAGACCATGCACTTTTAGTGGTATAATAATATATGCTTTATAGTTATTATGCATGTGTAGGACTGTCTGTGATGCACTACAAATATATTACTATTTTTCTCTGGCTTGGGACTGAAATCCGGAATGATTTAACTACTTATTAGGTGGTGTGCTAGCTGCCTACTACCTACATACATAACTATAACTTGAGTTCACAGCACATCAATATAAATATGTAAATGGAAATGTTATATGTGAAAACGTGAACTACAGGAAGGCATCATCATATTTGGAAGAAGAGGAAAGTTGAAATCTGTAGCGACCGCGGAATGATGAAATGACTCTAACGAAAGTTCCTCTTGCTTTGCTCCCTCCCTTCATTCTTTACACTTTACCTCCGTTTACAGCAAGTATATTATTACCAATTACCACCTTTTGTACAGCGACCGTTCCCCATAAAAACCCGAAGTTATGGTTGTTATTCTCTATCGTATTCCTTGGTACATATATTTACTATCTGTACATACATATTTATATGACTAACTTGCATATCCCTTATGGTATGGTATATCCTAAATAACAGTATGTAAACCATAATAAGATTGACTTGAGTACCTCTCTTCTTTGTTAGAATACAAATACTTTTGAGTATCCCAATTATTAACTTCAGTGCATATACCATAGTACAAATAACAAAATTAAAACTAAATAACCTTTGCATACTTCCATCCTTATGCTAGTATAATATTACATTTGTATACATATAATTGTATAAGGGCATTTTATGTACAAAATTCTTATAGATATGATTTTTCGCCCATGGAGTAAAAGAATGGTTACCTAAATTATAGCGCAAGTAATAATTATAGAGGAAATCAACGTATTAATTATATAATGCATATTTCTCAGATGAAAACCGCGTACACGAACTATTATTGTTTATCTTTTACTATAATGTATCTACAAATTACAACTTTACCTACGGATCCTTGCTACTACCATTTACATCTGCTGCCACTGTGTCTGATGTGAATTCTATTAGCAGACGATGGCTACTATGTGTTTATTTGGGTTCGGACCCAGGATTTATATGTCTATAAGGTGTCTGTTCTGTAATGTAATGATTAGTCCGTCTAAAATAGAACAGAAGTGGAGAGCTTACTCCATAATATCCGATTTTGACAGTAGAAAACAAAACAACTGGACACGAAAGGAAAGCGAACAGTTGCACTAGAATCGGCTTAGTTAGAAGTTACCTTTATCGTATAATGGGTCAATAGTCAATTTGTTTGCTCTCCACATCCCTAATAGCCAAGTACACATGTACCACTAATCGTAAGTTCCTAGTTTGCTTTACTAGTATAAGTAAACATCGAAGTATGAACATGAAGTGCTTGAATGCGTACTGTTACCCTAAATATAATTACAGCTTTGGCTACTTTGTACATGTATATTAGAAGTATTATATGTTACTGGCTTGGATAATGCAATAAAGCAACAATAGATACTATGAAATAGCTATAAATCTTGCATAGTACAGATATAGTAAAACCAGAGCAAATATATATATGCCGACCCGAAGCAACAGCCACCACCACTAATAAATATACCACACAACACAACACAAAAACACAATCCTATTGCACCGAACATAAATATCGGGTAGATTTACGGTTCTTGATTTTGCGTGGCGACCAATTTCATGTACAGCACTAGTTTTCTTTCCAGCTCGCTAACCCCGAAAATTGACCTTCGCAACTATTATTATGTACAATGTATGTATTTGTGTGAGATCCAATAATAATATCTGTTTACCAAACTGATTTCTATTTTAAGCGCAGTGATTTTTGTTGTGGGCAATTTTGCATGATGTGATCTGGTCATCGGCTAATCCACCTTATGGCACAATTTCTGCCATATCCGACAAAACATTAAAGTCAACTCCATTACAGATATACGTTGGAATTAGAATTACCACCTTTTTCCTTGTCTTTTATTTACTTATGGAATAAATATTGGCATAGGTACTTATTAGTAGCCAGTCTTCATTTATTTAAATGTGAATTTGCAAATATAAGTCCAACCTGTTAAATATCTTCTAGAAAAGTTGATATTTTATTTAACATGACATAATATACCATGGACAGAGTAATAAAATTCGAATAGAAGTAAATATTACATGTATTTGTACGAGACATGAAATATTATATTACTTTTGTATGTTACGGTACGTACCTAAGTAAGATTTTTAGAGTTATATTCTTGATCAGGCAATCGATGTTGATTTGTGAGTTAAGAAAGTGGCAAGTGTATGCTGTGTGTACACTAAAGAGTCAGAATACTTCGAGAGAATTCAAATATGGCATGCAACCATTCAATTTCATTTAAAATAAAACAGTTCGACAAGTAGAGATATTATAATGGAAATCAATGGTGCCTAGACTGGAGTTTATTCTGGTATATGTACTAGGTAGCACTACTGTAGTAGTAAGTGGTAGTAGGAAAATGGGTTATTGAGCTGCTAACTAAACTAGCTAAGTAATAGTGGAGGAAGGATTGGGTGATTGTCTGGAAAGAGTCTTGAACTATTTACATGTACTAATGCGGTAGAGATGAATAAATTAGGTGTATAATAAAGTAGTGTAACTAGTATAGAATGAGACGCATTGTCCATCAACAGGGTAGAGACTGGACTGGACTGGACTGGCGACTGGTGAATGGCTAGTGAAGTCCGACTCGAGTGATAAAACAGCTACGAGCTATTCCAAGATGCAAATATGCATCAAGATAAATGTGGCTCAGCATCAGAAGAAACATGAGTTACTTACATCATTATGAATGGCTGATGAGCTGGGATGAAGCGCAAAAGAGAAGAAACAACAGAACGCAGAGCAAGGCAACAAGACCGGTCTCCTAATTCTCAAAGATAGCTATAAACTACGAATGTCTATTGTCTGCAGCTTTCCCTCAACATCGGTTAGCCCAGCCAAAGCAAACCAAGCCAAGTATTCCATTTCGTTGTGCTGAAGACCTTATTTGTGCTTTTATTACATGATCTCTAAAGACATATTGTGTCCACTATAGAAGTAGGATACTCTCTGGGCAGACATTTATTTATTTATGTATCCGGATTCTGTATTTTGCACATTAAGGACGTTTTTTATATTTATTACTGTATAAGCAACTATGTACCTATATACTACTGTATTTCTTACTTATACAATGCATACAATACATTGTTGGCATATTTAGCATTACATATTAAGTTGTTTGAGATTTTTTAATAATAGAAAATTGCAGATGTGAGTAAAAAAGAAATAAAGTGTGGTAGGTACGGATAGTAGTTATTTTGCATATTGAAGAAGATAAAAAGAAAAGATAGTTTTATGATGATAGATAGAAGGATGGTGATTCCTTGTTGTTGACAGAGCTGGACATGACAAAAGTCAAGTTGAGACTTAACTCCGGGAGTAGAACATGTAAAAAGCTACTGTCTCGTTTACTAACTCAACTTTTGATTTTCTCTGATGCTATAGCTCACTGCAAATACTTAGCTAAGCATAGGTATTACTCCCGTATCATTTAAAACAATGTATAGTTATTACTTATCTGTTTCGTTTTAATATTCTTAACTATACAATACACACACCTATAAATGTAGAATAGATTTGAATTTTAAATGATACTACTTCTATACTTTATGTATATATTCAGAAGAACGCAGTTATAGATATGAATTTATGCAGAGGCATGTATGTAAGTATTTGAAAGAAAATTGGTTTTGCTACTACTTTGTTACCTGAGATGAGTCAGATGAGTAAGTACTTCATCTAGTATGTATGTATACAATCTTTATGTGTTTATGTATGCATGTATATGAATGTGGTTGGTTGGTTAGTTTCAGTTGCTAAGTTCGTGGTTAGATTGGAAGAGATTTCTTAGACAGCGGATTATCTTTGTTCAGTTGAGATGAGGTAGCCTGGTAAATCGTGATGAACCTCCCGAAATTCTCATTGCTGGGGGTGTGTTGAAAAATTACACGAGCTCTTCAAGTGTACTGTGTACTATGTGTGTGTACTGATATCTTCTCTTTCGTAGGAAGGCACTTAATATTTTCGAGATTTTTTCTTTACTATCCTACAGTATGAGGAGACTAACTTAAGTCAAGCCAAGTCAAGTCAAGTCAAGTCACGATTTTAAATAAGGAATACTTTTCTTTCGACCATCTAACTCTTTACTCAACATTGTAGCAATCGAAACTTATTTACAAATCTTATTTCAGTATAGTACAGCACATTATCCTATTTGCTAGCAGAATATATACATATAAGATGATTACATGAAATACTCATAAATACGATAGCATGCAATGCTGTATAGCAATATTGTACTATATTGTAGAGAATGTTCACACAGCCATTGTCATTGCAGTGTATATCTACAACTAAAGTAAGCAGAGGAAAGTTATTTAGCATTTAGATACTGTACTGCATACTACATACTACTACTTGTGCCAATATAATACATGCATACGACGGTTTAACATATTTAATATTTAAGGTAAGACACTCACTTGACTTTAACATTGAATTCTTCGCGTATTTCTTAAATATTATAAGTATTTCTCAGATTAGTCACGGCAATAAGTAACTTAACATAATATTACATACATTACAAACGTGTGTTTTAATTTATTATTTACTTCAGTTCCTTTACCCACTAATATTTTTGTGCGTAAAGGTTATACGCATTCAAAGAGGCATGGTAAAGGGCATTAATATTTGCCAAGTAGACAAATGAAATAGAACTTCTTGAAAATTGCATGAGAAAAATATTTCTACATTTATCTATGCGCCAAGTGCTAAGTACTAAGTATAATAAGTACTGTACTTTACTGTTCTATGTATTGGTATCTACAATAATATCTTTTGCTTTGCCTTTCCAATGCTTTTCTATAGTGTGATGGCAGAATTTGTTTATTTCTCCTTACCTTACCTGGATACTATACCTTAGAACTTACAAGACCAGTCTGCAGTACCTGCTATTATTGTAATATCTTAAGTGAGACTATCATAGAACGCTTGTAAATAGTTATTACTTTACCTATCTATTTAGTAAACGTATTTCAAGTCGTACTTACATATAATATGTATGTATGTGTAGAGTTTAGATTAGCTTAGGAAGCCAGCCAGCTTAACTTTAACAACGGAAAGGAATGTCTGTGAATTTTTCACCACTGTTTTTCACATTCTGTATTTCATTTTACAAATTATTATTCTCCCGTCTTGCTAGGCTGTATTCTGTATTTTCCATTCTTGTGCCCGTCTACTGCAAGCTACATCAGCTACCCCAATTACTTCAGTTTACTTTAGTGCTTAGATAAAAGGATAACAATAATCAACCATACAAGTTGTAAAATATGATTTTCAGATTAGCTGACAAACTTGGGTGTTCAACATCCTATTGCAGAATGTATAGCTCACTACGCCATTACTTTACATAGACAGCCAAGAAAGTAAATTAGTTGATGAGTGACTACTTCGGAAATAACTGTGATAAGACACCTTGGCTATGGTTAGAAAAGTATTACCCGTGTGATTGAGATGCAAAATTAAGTCTTAATTCTTGAACTCTTATCTTTCACAATTTGAAGGGATAGAAAATAATCTACCAGTACAAAGTAAACTAATGCTAACTACATTTTTATTAATGGTACTAAAAAAGTTCACTTCTTCTGCTAAGCATGAAACAATTTTATTTCCGTTTTGTTCTTTATACGTATGTAATACTAAATATATGAAACCTATGTACTACTAGATAGACAATCAAAAATAATAGAAATTGCAGTTTTGTGCGTTTTTCTAAAAAAGTAGTATGTAAGTAGAAGGAATTGTGAGAATAAGTTGTCCAAGGGTGACTTCCGGGACTAGACACCTAATAATATAGTAATTAGTATAGTAAGAGTAAATCCATCTAAAAAATAATAATGAGTGACAGATGGGATCTCACGACGTCTTGAAAGAGTAGCAATAAGTTGTTTTGGTTGTCTCTAACTGTGTTAAGTAAATGTAGAATCGTATCACGGTGGTCATACAGGTCATAAAATTGTTGTGGGGTCAAGACTCTTGTTAATTGATGGTTATGTATGCGTACATCTATGTGATATGTGATGTCGGACTCTTCCCTCCAACACAATAACATGACTTACCTTTCTTGCGATTAGCTACTTTTCTTACTTATTGTTTTTTCTCTTCTTCTTCGTGGTCGTGGTACATAATATTTTGTATGGTATGCTATGGGATGCTGGATTGAAGTCTCTATGCACATACATAAATAAATATCCATTTGCTTGTAAGTAGCACATAGTAGCTTAATATTAGTGCATAATAATAAGTCGAAGACGAAGTATGTAGGTAGCTGTAATAAATATAGAGTACAGTACAGTAGTAGTAGTAGCAGAAGAGTATCTATTTAATAGATGCACGATAGACAATAGATAGAAGAACTATCTTATTATTATGCATTATGTTTATCTGTAGTGTCTTTATAGAGCTACTGCATCTTGAGCTTAACACACGTTCATCGTGTCGTGTCTCGGCTCCTACACTACAGATTCCTAAGAGATACTCCTCTTCTTTTGAGAAATAGTAGCAGAGAAAGAGGCGCACACACCAGAGCAGACCACAACCACAGTACACTACACAGTAGTACACAAGAGTCAGGCCAGGCCATGCCAGACATAAAATATGTAATACTTTGAGCCATGAGATATATGAATGAATACGAATGTGTCTGAGAAAGTGGGCCGACAACGTGCAGCGTTTTAGGAAAATTCTCAATTGCTGATAATGGCTTTGCTGCACTGAATCTATCTTCTACTACCTACTTACACTTACATTATTATCTCCTGTCCTGTTCTCCTGTACACTATATACGGATAGGTACCTATTTTTTGATAGAATATTGTGTAGTGCATAGTAAAAGTTATATCCGTATATAAGTATGAACAGTTTTATACCCGCAGTCTCACTTAACTGTTTTGACATAGCCTGGTATTACAATATTACAAAATGTTGGTAGTGGTATCTACATATTATTATTGTAAATGCTGCTATATTGTATGTAGTGTACTTGTACTTGGGTATATTGGTCTGTAGTGTACTGTAAGTGTAGCATGGAGTAAAAGAGGATGAGAAAGAGGATGTATAATATTTATATAATGTGATGTGCTTTTTGAAGAAGAGATGAATTATGTAGGAAGATGTTGAAAATTATACATTGGGACATTGAGGAACGTAATGTGGCCAAGACGTCTAATCTAATCGTAAGAAGACATGTTGTTGTTAGAGTGGAGTTGATTCCAAATATTTGTAAAAATACGGGAGCTCATCAGGTAGGTTCAGGGGTACGAACGGACATAATTGTACATTTGAAGGCGATCTTGATTATAGTAATTTTTGGATATAAATCACTTGAGTAATTGCTACAATATCATATCAGTCCGGCCTGCTCTCCACTCCTCTGAGCCTCTGCTTACTTCCCATTCTGCTATTCCTTGGCTTGGCTTAGGTACTTTACGTTACGTTACGTTATGTAGGCATTATAAAGAGTACTGAGAGGAAGGGAGTTGGAGTTGAATTTAGCTTAAACCAAGTTCAACATCAAACCAAACCACGTTTTTCTCTCCCTTTCTTTCACTATCTCGATTTACCATTAGACATTATATCTAATGTACATATAACACACTAACTAACGATAAGTATACCTATTTACTTTATAACAATTACCTTCACTAACTCTGCACTTAGCTCAAATATTGAGTTTCTTATGTCTGTGGAGGTAAATAGTGAAGGAAATGAGATTTGGCTATATAACATAACACTGAAAGTTATATACAAGTATACCATACACTCCACACCATAGCAAATAACCAAAAACATTTAAAAAGTTGTATGTATATTTCCAATATGTACCGAAATACAGTAGAGACTATTTTTGGTGGACACTCTTTTAAGGGACTTAATACACACTCTCTGCAAAATGGGATGGTGAAAATAGAATTTTGATTCGACGTTAACTGTTTCCATATAATATAAAACATATATTGTGTTAATGAATATTGAATACCTGACTATATATTATATGGGACACAATATTTCAGATTTTTGTACACTGTGTCCATTAGAAAGGGCTCGACTGTACCTACAATTAACTTTTACCTTCTAAACTGGAACACTATTATTAGTTTTGCCTTGCTTAACTCACATTAGTTACCCGACTATACTATGTTTCCCAACAATATAATAAAGATTATACTTCTTACACCTGCAACTCGACACCGTCATTTTTTGCTATATAGAATATGTAGATATATAGAGTACGTATGTAGAATATGTCTTTATGTTTTGGCTTGGCAAAAATTTACTAATCCCATTCTCCTTACAATTGTTCATTTTTCATATTATCTTCAAACGCAAAGTTTAATCTGACAGAAATACATCCGCCGTCCATCCTATCGTATATTAGTGTACTGATATACACGTTTAATTTGATCTTGCTTGTTCCAAATATCCACAATGTTGTGTTTGAGTCTTGCCTTGCGTTGCGTTACTTTTATTTTATCTTCAATTCAAATTCAAAGTCGAATTCAGAGCGTGTACGTGAACCGGCTACCGAATCATTCATTTATCTTGCCACTTTCTTGCATGCATACCAGCTATAATACACATAGGTAAACTTCGGCCGTTATGTTAGTCCATTTTGTTCCTACATAACTTTATCCATGTTATGTGATTATAGCCAGGTTTGCCCTATTCAAAGAGTTTCAAAAGCACCCTATATTTAATTCATGGTTTCTTTAAATATCCTCTTTGGGTTGGCCCAAACTTGACAGATTGCTTGTGAATAAGGCTCTAATAACTGTATATGTACACCAGTTCAAAAGTAACTAAAAATATTTATGTTCTTGCAGGAAACTGCTTAGCATAATCCTTTCTAAAAACGCAACTCAAACTTTATGACTTGTAATAAACATACAAACTTCCATTATAAACCACTAATTAGCAGATGATGATCCTCTTTCACTCAAAAGACACATCTACTCTCTTATGCGTAAGTGATACAACATAAATACGATTATACATACATTTTCTGTACTCTACTTATTAAGATACAAAAGCCTTGGGAGAAGAGTGTAATTGTTTCAGTTCTCGTTCAGTGTGCATTTCAATTAGAACTGCCAAGTATAATGTAAATAAATATTACACAGCTTTATGGCAATTAAGCATCTACCTATACCTTATGTAGACATTGGGTATCTATTTGTACTAACATCTAGTTTTATGTATAGCACTTTTATGCTTTCCCCTTAAACTAAATGACTTTGTATCAATTACTTTTATTCACCTCTCAGAGTAAATATATTCCTCCTTATGAAGAATTGAAAACTGTATTCTCGTATTTGGTCATTGACCAATAAAGACACAACCCTGTCGCAATTGTAAATAAATTTACTTATACATTAAACAAATCCCACATTTTAAGCATTATATTATAATATTTATTTACTTAATTTTAATTAAAGAAAAAACTTTTTCCATTAGCAAATTAATTTGGCCTCGTGAATTGTGCAACCGGTTTACCATATTTAACTTACACACGAATGCAACCATCTAAGGCTCTCTTTCATCAAAATTCAAAAAAATTCTTGACCTCTTCATTGATTGCAATAACTTGTATTTATCTGATATATTTACTAGTAAATGCTTTTCAGATTATGTAAGAATCCATATACACTGAACGTTTTTATAGCTATATTTTCTTATTAGAATTACTTTACCAAATTCTAACTAAATACAAAAGTTCTCGTCCACAATGGATATTAGAGTAGGACATAACAGTTATGTAAGTATCTTGATTAGTATTTAGGTCAAATAAACCGAAACGAGACGAGTAGGAGATAAAGAGGGAACCTTTCTCTAAACTGTGGTTTCATCATAATTTATAGGCTTTTTAAACTCTTTTGGGTCAGTTAAATCAGATCATTTTATGTGAAGCAGCTGTGTTAAGTTGGTGGTTGCGTAGGAATTATTACGTATGCAGTACGCATCAACACACATCAATGTAGGTACCTACTAAATCAGCTAAAGGATCAAGCCTCGGCGCATTGATGCTTACAATAACAACACAACACTCACTCACATCACAAGATATCAAGCTTTGAATTGAACTGCACTGCTTTTTGCAAGATCCATCAAATTTAATAATCGCACTACATAACAATATATTTACTGATGGTAAAAGGTAGGCTACTGGTAACTAATGAGCATCACAATATAATGGTACATCATACACTGTAATAATCTGACTTATTCGTCTGGGTAGGTACGCCATAAATAATGTTTTCCTTCTTCACAACTGATTTATTGTTATCTGGATAGGTATCGATCAATATGTGATTAGCTACCTCCGTACTTATCAACTTATCCTTAACCTTATACTTATAAGGCTTACCATTAATTATTTTCTTCTCACCCAGATGAATCTTATTCTCTAATACCGTATTTATGTACAACTAAAACTGCTAGGTATACTCTAGGGGCAAACTACGTGTATTATTTAAGTATTTAGCATGCAACTTAATTTTTTATGTACATATAATATGTAAACATTATTTTGCATGTATTAAAATCAAAAAAAATAGTCCAGAGGCAATAGGAAAGAAATACTGGGTAGTTTATGCATAATATGCACATATAATGTTATTTATATCAGTTTAAAGCTCAGTGGAGATAAATGACATGCATTATCCTATGATTTGACTAGCTATGTTGAAAAGTAACTTTTTAAACTAGGATAGCCGTCACGTCACGTCAAATGCATTTCATTATCTACTGCAGGTAGAAGAAAATAGTGCCACAAAGATGAGTTAGCAACTTACCTTCAACGATATACTAACTCTAGCTGTTCACTGATTATAATATACACTTATATATACTATAACACAACAGTATACAGACATAAATAATACAGCATCACATCGCAAACACATAATCTTAGCACATCTCTACATTACCCTATTCTGTGATGTTGATGTCTATCTGACGGAGTAGGACTATTGTAGGACTACATTATTTTTCCTTACAACTTGCAACTAATCATGAACAAGAATCCTATCTCTATCAGTTCTTAGTCGAATTTGAAGAGATAGAGCAGTGAAGTCGATGAAGGAATGTACCTAGTTGTGTATATGTGTACGTACTTAGGTACTATCTTTTTATTTATGTTACTATGCATTACTAAATAGAGTACAAATTGTACAAGTAGTTTTTAGTATACTGTAGTGGCATGCTGGCATGCATTGCCATTGCTATACAAATCTCTCTGATGTCCTCACATTGTACATATATTAGAAAAGAGTTCTGGCTCAAGGCTATTGAAAAAGTGGATGCGTCTAGAGAACTACTTACATACTCATTCTCAACAGTAGACAAAAATCGGATGAACCTTATTCTCAATCTGAAGGCTCCTACTTACGAATTACGATTAGTGTACCTTTTGTTCCGTGTCCTTTGTTTCAGATCACTGCGTCCATGTAAAATTAGCCAGAACAACTTTAGTTTCAGTAGCTAACTTTAAATACCTCTCACAAGACCAATAGAAGAATGTTTTTGCTGTGCCACAGCTTTGTAATAAAGAAATTATATGTTATTGTAGAATTACACTTCTATAATTACCTACACCTGTAATACTGTCCGATTTTATGAATATCATTCTTTGTAAAAAATAATAGCTTTTTTGAAAACGTTTGATATTTCTTCAGAATTATATATGGGTGTGTTTGGAAGTATTGTATTTCTGTTGCAACATATAAAACGTCCTAACTGTACAGTTTTTGTTTCACCAGGGCCAGGTGTCGTATTAAAACATAGCCTTTTAATTTGTCTTAATAGAAAAAATTGTTTAGCTTTTGAAATAAAAATAAGGTAAACAAATTAAAATTAGCATCAAACATGCTGTAAACTCATAAGCCAATTGTTTGCTATCATCCCGGATAGTGACGGGAGATAAACGGTAGACGATGACTGTATAATATTACGCCTCAATACCTGCTAATTCATACAACCTTATACATTACAAAATTTTATGTATTTACCGAGTTAGTAGCACAGAATATGGACATCAGTATACATACATTGTATGAGTATGTGTAAACAGTTGGCTTAATACTGTAAAATGAATTTTGCCCAGCAGAAAATGGAATGATAATTTAATATGCATACATAGTGAGTACTTAGCAAACGAGTATGTAGACAAAATTCATAAATTAATTTTGTACATGACATGTAGGTAATATTTAAATACCTTAACATTTTTCTAGTTAAAGTGTTGTTGCATTGCATGCATGTCAAGTCGGATTGTGCAAGGACAACACCAAAACTAAACTAAACCTTTGCATAAATTAAATGTAATTAGATACATTCTCATTGAAACGCAACGCATTCGCATCTTTTGTATTGTACTATAGAGTATAGACAAGTATGTATGTACATAAGCTTAAGTAGTATGCATAGTTGTAGGAATATATTGCTCGGTGTCAAAGGAAAAATGACCCTAATAGTATACTTTCAGTCTCATCACATTAAAATTCAGAATTGAAATGAAGTCTTGGTGAAGTTTGAAGTTTAATGTAGATGAGTGGTCTGGCGTGGTCTGGTGTGGTGCCTGGCCTCAAGTTAACTTCAGTCAACTCAAGTCAAGTCACAAAGTAACTGGCAGTATTCACTATAAAGACAACAGTATACAGTCTACAGAGAACAGATTGCATGTAAATACTTTAAAAAATCATAGAACCTGTGTAAACTGTTTGGTTTACTCCACTCCACAGTGGACTTATGTACTAGCGATAATGTGAGTAAATGATATGCTCTAGTAGTATGTAGTAAGCATTATCCACTTGTAAGTGCAGTAAATGCAAAGCAAGGTACTTACTCTTTCTTGTGTGTATTCATTATTCACCTTAGTTTAATAATATGTATATAATCATATGTTATTATTACCAATGTATGAAATGAACATTTGAATAGGTATATATGCATTATTATTATATTTACTAAGGGTTTGCGCCTTGTCTTGAGTTGTCTCTAACAATGATGTTACCTATGTTATAGTCTGTTCTAAGGGGAAATTAGCTATGATAGGTATCTTTATGTTTATCTTGTGAATAATGCAATCAACTGGTTTTATTTATTTATTCACAACTTATTGCAACATATTATGTACTAATGGACAAGACCAGAGCAAGGCAAGACTTTAACATTCAAGCCAACTTACTACTCATAGGGACACAACATTAAAATATTTTATAATATTTACGTTTGAAAGATCTAATAGTAAGTAGTAACGAATTTTTATACTTTGCATTGGCTATTTTATGGTTATTCGTACTATTTATCATTTGGAAATGGGATGGCCTTAACTTTTGCATTGCACAGAGCATTTGCCTTTGACTGCGGCAGACTTTATCGCTCACTCAAAAAATTCATTCATTCCATTTTACATGTGTTCTGCTCTATTCTGCACAATTGGGAGCATTATCTCTGTCTAAAATGCCTTGTAGTAGCATGCAAGATACATAATGTAGTATCTAGTTTAGTTAGTAAAAAATTAGAAATATACTCGTACAGCAAGAATAGAAGTATTATTAGTGAGCAAGCAAGTCGAATTGTATTGTATTGCAGAAGTATCTCAATTTATTTAGTAAATAGGAATATTAGGGGTGGAAATGAAACTAATACACACTTACTTATATCTGTAATGTCAAGTTTACTATAGGATATGTATGTATGGATGAAGATAGGAATAAACAGTGTAAAATATTACGTGTGTCTGAATGTATAATAGAGTAGGTACATAAATACAGATGTATGTATTGTAGATTGCAGTGAATTGGCTGAGCGTGTGAGTCAATCGCATATCATTTTTAATGTGGTACTGATAAACTATCTTGTATGCTTAAATACAATGAAGGGGAAGAAGAACAGACGAGAACGAGACGAGAACGAAGCCAGGCCAGGCCAGGCCAGAACCATGGAGCAGTCAGTGGGAATTTATTTATATAGGATAGGCTCCAGGCAGGGAAACGTAGGAATCTTGTCTGGAATAATTATTTTAGTTAAAATGCGAACGAAGGAAATAATGCGGACATAGACACATTAACTATCTATGTGTGACTGCAACTTAGTACCACAGAGAAAGCAATGCAAAGCAAAGCACAGATATCAGACGAATTTCCAAAAGATTAACTTGTGAGAATGTTCTTAATTGAAATCGATATGGAGAGAAAGAAGAGCGAAAATTTTTTGGTTTCCTTTCCTCCGTCCTGCCAGCCTTGTGCATTATTATCCTTAACGTACGAATTTAGAATGACGAATAGGAATCCCCACAGTTTATATTTTATTATACATTTAGTATGCATATGCAAGTGTTTGCTGTTTGCCAGAAGAATATGGCTTGTGAATTCGAATTTCTAACTGAACAAACTAAGCGAGGCGAGGAAAGAATGGAGATGGAAGAAATTGACATGACATGACGTAAGAATCAGGATCCCCTTGTTGTTTTTGGTTTCATTGGTTATTTTAACTACGGATTCGGTGACCCTTTTATCCGAATTGTGTAAGCAAGGCCCATTATTGTTATTGTAATCTATACGCCGTGCCAGCTCTGTCTCTGCTTACTCTTTTAGATTCTTTAGTAACACATCAGTGCTTAAGTATTTCTATTGAATTGAATTGCCCGACTGGTAAAGTATGTTATGAGTACATATATTGTTCTCTCTGTTCTTCTAGCATAGTACAAATAACATATATGTTCAATGCACAGTATTGCATTACATACCTTGTGGGGATCCGAGTTGAAGGTGAAGGTGTTCAAGCATGTTTGACAAACTTTTATTGTTATATTTGCCACTGCCACCACGGTTTCAGTATTTCTTTCTCCTCATCTATAATCCCATGAGTGTGGATGTAGATCTAGTAAATAAGTACCTTATATTTACCTACAGAAAATAATATCCTTATTGTATTTATAAGCACAGAGCTTAAATTCCAAACGCTTCCCAGTTAGTTATTGATAGAGGACGAGGAAGGAGGGAAACCCTAATATATTGTACGTTCATTTGTAGGTATGGAATATTTTTGGGGCACATATACACATATAAATAAATGTTTGTTATATCTCTATATCTGTGAGTAGGTATTAGTGTTGAGTAAAGTAGCTACTTATATATAAGTAAGAAGGGATATTTACACTGGTAGGTAAATAGTAGGTATTTATCTTCAGAATATCATAACTTCTAATACCTACTGTACGGAGTATAATATTGCGTGGTAGTCTGATTCGGTTGGATTTGGTGAGGAAGAGAGCGGGATCAGGACAGATGATGATGATCGGAGAGGCAGGCAAATTACGTATGAGATGAGACCCAGCCGGCAGTTTCATAGCAAAGACGCGTTGAAGCGAACGTGATCTCATTCAGGGCTGCAATAACTTGCTTGCTCCCACTATTCACTCACTCACACTACCCATTTACCAAACCAAAGTAGCTAAAGTACCTACATATAGAATATTATTCGGCTTAACTTATAGAGATAAATATCTACATATTTCTTCTTTTTTGTAACTGATCTACGCTAATATAAATAATACGCTTTACATTTGATGTGTCCATATCCATTACAAATATTTCTGTTTATATACATAGTATTATACATTTGTCGCCTTTTATTGAAGATAGTAAATAATGAATTGTTGGAATAATAAAATAGCGTAAGTAATAACGTAATGTGTGCGTTAGTATTAGTGACCAATTTGTTATGTCGCTTTAAATGTTAGTTCGTAAGGAAAGATCAAAGAGATCAAAATATTATTAGTAAGTAAGCAATACTTTGTGTAAGTACAAGTAGGCTAAGTTGTATTTGCTGAGGACGTTCTTGGGCATCAAAATAATATTTATGACTAAGTAATATTTTGTGTAATTACGAGTAACTTAAGTATGTATGTATGTATGTATTTATTTCAAGAATAGTTACAAGGCAGTTTACACTGAAATTCATAACCGAAATACAGCAAGTTCAAAGGGATTACAGTGGATAGTATACTTATGCTAATAACCTAAGAAGACTTAATCTAGAACATTTATTTATTTATTTTTATTTTTTATTTTTTAAGTAAAGTATATAAGTTACGAACGTTCTTGTTCGTGTTATTTAGAGTTAAGATATTATGAGTTCAACTACTGATTCATCCTGTACTACTTGTAAAACTAAAGGGATACAAATAATAAATGAATTAAATTGAGCTGAGACAATCAGTTGATAAAAAACTCAACGCATTAAAGTTTCAACTTTATTCCTGCCTCTTACGTCACTCTTCATCTTAGGACATTTATTCTATTTTCATAACATGAATTAATACTTTATTATTTACATCTCTGTGTTATTTGATGTTATTTACTAGTTATAATATTATATATGACATGAAAAGATTGGAAAGGTAGAGGTATACTTACATTTATATTAATTAGTATTGCGCTAGGAATAGAATTCGTTCCAGTTCATGTGCCCAGGATTAGTTGGCATGACATACCTTTGATTGAACCATGTGGAAGTGAACAAGTAAGGGCCAGCGTAAAAACAAAGCGAAGTTAAGAGCTAATAGTAAACTACGTTGTGTGTATTAGATAGTTTGGTTTTGTTGGTGAGCTATGTAAACTACTTACATACCTTTTAGATACGTATAGGTATAGTACCTATATTATATTATGTAGTTGGTAGGCTATTAGTGGACTGGAGTGAGAGGGAGAGAAATATGTTTGAGAGAATTACTCAGCAGTAGCTCCGAGGCATTCCTCACTGGCCATCATGCGAAAATTTTGCACTTGTGCAGCCTTAATAGGAGCCATAATAATAATGGGCTATAAATGTGTAAAGTGGACCGATGGGGGAACATGTAAATAAATATTATGTGTACACACTCTCAAACTCTCAACTCAAATTGCTCTTCTTTTGTCACTCTCTCTTCTTTGTCTATATTATTATTTCATCCAAAACCTACTTTACTCTCGCCGGACATTAATTTAGCTATTTTTCATCTTAGTACTGCTGAGGTTGCTTAATGATCGATGTTGTGCTAAGAGTAAGACAAATTGGTCTAGTATGTGGATATAGCTGTGTATAAATAACCCAGCGTAATATGCTCGCATATAATTTTGGAAATAGAAATACTTCCTTGTTACATGCAAACATCAGCAACATAATTATCATGATTTTTTATAATCTAAGAATACGGATATTAGAAATTGAATGGCTGATTCTATTTTATTGGATAACTTAAACCCTCTCAGAACAATAAATTGTGTGGAATTCCTAAAACTCATAATTAATTACCTTTTTCACATGTTATTCTATGAAAGTTATTGTTTAGATGCAATACAAACTGGAATATTTATTTACGCTACATTTCCACAGAAATATTCTTTCCAACAATTGGAATGCATATTTATATCCTTATAAATATTACTTATACGTATCTGTAGTATATTGAAAAAGGTCCGCAACTTTATGAGTTTTAGTTATTTTTCGTTTTGTAAAGTGGGTGTAACTGTAAGTGATAATGTAAGTAATGTACCTTATGTCAGACTCCAAGTTGGCTGTATTTGGTGAGGAAACTTAGGTACAACCTAACTAGTGTCTTATACTACATATTTGTATTTGCCTAGTACATATTATAGTAGGTAACAGAGCAAACACACTGACTATTTAATAATATAAGTATAAGTAGACTAAAGTGTAGCAGATATTATGTAATGTATGATGTAGCCCTTAAATTCCTTTGTTCACAACAATAAATAACATTATCTGTAGGTACTTCTGTACAGAACATTATCTTCTATGATGCTTGAAATCATGCATTTGGTGCCAAGTTTTTATGACACGTTGCATTGCATTGAAAAATATATTTGTTTTTCTGCTACCTATTTAATGGGAGACATTATACATGAACACAAAATGTGTATGCTCTAGTTTGTAGTACTGCACTGGCATTGAGGTATATTCAAGCAACATAATAAGAAAGTAGTATTGCCGTTTTTTGGCAAAGTTGGGAGTTGCTTATCTTTACGTAGATCTGTGGAGTGTGTGCTCAGCTTCTGTTACCTGCTGGATAGTTATGAGTTTCTGGTAATAATTGCTGTTACTGTGGTTCACACTATCTGTGTGTATCTGCATTTACAAACGTTTAGAACTTCTTATGGTCAGTTGATAATATTCGTGAGACATGCTTACTGCTGTCCAGGCCAGGCCAGGTAAGAAAAAGCTGCACGTAGGTATTTCTATGGAACTCCTAATGTGGGTAATCTTCTTTTGGTTTCGTTGTAATGTAAAATAGGAAATAAAATAAAAGAATTCCAGCATTAATTTATGGTTTTCGAATGTGTGGGTATATAGATAGTTTCAATATTGAGTAATATTTGTGGGTATAGTTAAGTAGTAAGTGTTGTGACCACACAATTTTGGAAATGATGATAATTGTAGCATAAAGTGAGTATATTATGGTGAAGGGAGGCTGCTACGTGGCTCTGGTTTGGTCGGGTAACTGAAGAATTTGGTCGAAATTGTTGGATGGAAATGTGGGTGTTGCGGGTAAACGTGTCTCTGACTTTTGCTTATGGTTGAGTTGCACACTCTCGAATAACTGACGGACGGACGGAGGTATTGTTGGTCAGCTGCGGTTAACCGAGATGAAATGTGTTGCAGTGGTTTGGTTGGTGAGGAAGAATTATTGACACAAGGTTCTAAGTGTTCCTCGTCTCGTCCTACATAAAATTTGAGGTAAAAAATCGTTTCATGAGAAGTTTGAGTTGAGTCAAGGAAAAATAAAGGTCTCTTCCCTTTGTGCACTGCACGGACATATGCACATGACAGGGAAACCCAAGAGGAGAGAAAGGTCGTCATAGGTGAATAAATACTTCGTGAAAATTTTAAATATATGAACAAGACGTGTGGTATGCCATGCAATGCCACGAACAAAATAGTTGCCTTCGTCTCTCTCTGCTTTCCGTCGGCCTCTGCTTTTACACATAATATTCTGTCGAACTCACTCTGAAATCTGTCTGCTCTCTATATAACTTATCTATCTACGTAACACAACATAACGTAAACGTAGCAAAAGCCATATCTATCCCTTTCCTCTTCTCTTAAGTTCCTTCCTCCACTTCGTTCGCGTTGTCTTTAGTTTTTGCCGAGAAGAAATATATGAGAGCATTAGTGTTCAATGTTCACTATTGTATTCTACTTATGTTCCTTGTTCTTCCCCGTGTATTGTATTGTAGTGTACTGTAGTCTATGTATAATTGTATCTCTCAGGTCAATATGACGCTCTTTTCTCCAGACTGTCTGCTCTGACTCTCCATTACATCTCTATACAACACTACAGATATAATAAACAAAACCATTAGGAATCTATACAAGACTATTTAACATCTCCAATACATATTCACTACACTTTTTTCGGCATTCTTACACACAGACTGAATTTCTTGTCGAATTTACAAGATATTCTCAAAGTTTATTGCAGAGCTAACTCTGGCTATATATATCGTATCCGTGCTTTCATATATTACAATCTTTGTACTGCTTTCATGTTTACTTTTTTTTGTTCTGTTCTTATATTAAGGAATAGTATAAATATGTAGTAGGTACATAGTATATGTATTATACAATACATTTCTTTAGTGTTACATAGTTATGTGTTCGTGTATTTACGATAAATAGGTGCCGTAGTACTTTAGCTTTAATAACCTTCTCTGTGAAATGCATTGAGAATGAATTCTTATATCTGTAGTACTGATATATATATCTGGATAGAGTTAAAGAGTTCGTTCACAAGCAATGTTTGTGTTAGTACAGTACTCGACTAGTTATTAGACCAGAAAATGTCCAAAGAAGCGAAATTCATTCTGCTGAGAAGATAGAGTCGAACTAAACTAACGTATGTATCCTTCCTCCGTATTTCGTATCGTAAGTATTTGTATGTAGTCGGGTCGAGTCATGCCAGGCAGTGAGTGCATTTCATTCTGTAGGATGCGAATGTCTCTAATAGTAATATACATAATAAAGTAGCGAACATTTTCTAAGAGACTTCAGTTTAAGGTTGAAACTACATCGTAATGTAACTGTACAGAGCAGATAGGCTTTATGCATGTATGTGTATCTATGTAGTTCTTGGTTTTATTTCTAGTTTTAGTACGTAGATACGTACATAAACATAATATAGCTGTGTACCTACGGTATAGTAAGTAAATATCCTTATAAAAGTGTATTTTGCTAAAGATTTCTAAGGATATCACATCAGAGAGCCTAGGTTTTGCTTATGTATTGTAATTGTGACAAAATTGGAGACGGATAGAAGTTTGCTGGCTGCTGGTGAGACATCCCAAGCCAGGGAAAGGCAGTGCAAGGCAATGGGAAAATTTGGGAGCGGGAGAGCGTATAAGAGAGCATAAGCATAAGTACACAGAGCGGAGTCACCACACGAAAGAGACGAGATCCATGCATGACTCTTATTTTCCATGAGAACTTTATTTTCTGCTCACCTTTCTACTACATTTCCATTTTCGACAACTGAGTCGCTCATCTTCTCTTTCACTTTACTGAGCTTTCTGCTCGTCTTTTGAATGCAACGGGAAAAACATAAAAAAGGGTCTTGGGCGAAATTGGAAATTGTAGGACCGTTCCAAGAAAATCTAGTTAAGAGGCTCCTCCTCCGCTCAGGAAAATCGATGAGACCAATCCGATTCTGAGCTGGATCGTCTTTGCCCATCGTCGTGCTCATTCCTTCTCTTTTCTGCATCCACCAAAAGACTCTATACCCCTCACTACTTCTACTAAATATAAATATACTTCCTTACTTACAGTAGCTATATATAACTAAATACATGGGGAAATTCAAACTCACAAACTCCAGTACCGCTCTTCTCTAACTTACTACATACTTAATACATATATGATATGTGCCATGCTACATACATAGCTACTGTTCCGTTCTGTCTTTCTGTATTCTGAAATGTATATGCTACTTGCATTGCACATACTAGAGTACAAATACAGTACAGGGAGAAGCAAGCTATTAAAGAAAAGGAAGGAAAGAGTAGATATGTATGTGGAGTGTGGTCTGGTCTGGTCTGGTGTGGAGTATAGGGAGTTAGTTTAGTGGAGAACGCTACTAAACAAAACTCCCCGAATCGGAGAGGACTCTTTTACTCTCTTGCTGACTATGCCACTAGGAAATTCTTACGCTACTCTTACTTTACTCCGCTGCTGCTCATTGTGCCTTCCACTGTTGTTTCAGTCGGCACTCCGAACACCCGATAGGCCACAAACAGCCAGCAACGACAAACCAAATGAAACCGTGTGAGCTACGAGTCAAACCAACCAAACCCGGGAGCCAAGCCAAGCCAGCCAGCCCATAGGAAACTAAAGCAATAGGAAAAGCAAACCATGCAGCAGCTTCTACTATTGTGTCTTGTGTAGTAACTAAACTAAACTGAACTATAAGACTAACTTTACAAAGTCAAGTCAGCCAACTTTCATATCATAAGACAGAACAGAGTCCCGGCTCTTTACATCCGAAATACTACACACACACTACATTCCCGCTTTCTTTTAGTACTTCCTATTCCTACACATCTCTATAATAAGTATGTGTAACTTTACTTGAAATTTCAGTTTAGTTAGTGGTGTGTTATATCTAAATATGTAATACAATGATACATACATACATATATCTGTATGTACGTAGTTCTACTAAAGCATCAGATGCAAACGACAATTCTTATATCTAGTATTATACATATATGTACATAAATATGTATATAGATACATAAATATTATGTGTGTATGTATTCTTCTTCCTACTTACTTAACTACACTCGTTTCTTCCTACGTCACTTCTCCTTTAGACTTACTTACCGCAACTCCTCTCTCTTCTCTCTTTCCGAATCATTTTCTGAGGAAGAAGGAGAACTCACAGTCAACTGAACTGAACTGAACTGTCCGACAAAAAAACTCATCTGCAGATTCTGCACAAAACCTCATACTCATACATACTTGGCTACATACTCAAATCAACTCCAACTCCACTCACTCCACTCCAATGCACTTGGCCACATCCTCCAAAGATCACTAGCTGACTGAAGTTGTAGTTATGTATGTTATAATAGAACTGAACATTGCAATGCCCTAACTCTAGCTCCTAGCTTATGGTAAGATATGTAGGAAATAATTTCTTTTTCACAAACAACTTTAGCTTTAGTTAGCTGAGCTCACTCCACTCACTCACGATCAGCTATTTGTATGTAGCTATGCTTTGACTCTGATATACTCTCCCTTGCGTAGCTTTGCCTTGGCAGGGATAAACAATGATATTTAGTCGTATTATATTATTTGTAAACTTATAGAGATATATGATCTATTTATTTATATGTACATCCCGTGTACATATATGTATTTATCATTTCGTCTCTTTTGATGTGAAGAACATGGCGAAAAATCTAGAAAGATATTGCATCGCAAGTCTGATACACCAATTCATGGAGTGACAAACTTTTACAAAACTTCTGCCTTTGTAAATAGAGCTGAAACTTTCCATACATACCCGATGCCGCCAAATCCACTTCCCATGTTTACTTCTAAAATACTTATTTCGCAGGCAAGTATATGTACATACCTGCTTTTCATTTTCTTTTCTTTTTATCCTTTGAGATACTTATACTCAAATGTTTGATTTTTTGAAATGTTTACTATGTAATAGCAAAGCAATACCATGATATGAAATGAGCACAAATGAAGTCAGTTCAGTGCACAGAAAAACTGTATTTGAACCAGTACCCGCAAAATAATATGTTTGCTGTACAGATTCCGTTTTGTCGCAGCTCAGATATGCATATCGCAAAATATTTTCTATATACAGATAGTAGCACAGTTTATGAAATTTGTGCTAACATTTATTTGTGCTGCCTTAAGCTGAACTCTTATAAGTCTACCCTGTACTAAATGTGTTGTGATATGGACTGCTACAAGTTTATGTCGTTGTTATTGGTATATAGTTATATATTATTCAGGAAAGCTGTACCTTAGTGTGTCTTACTGAAGTTGACTTGGGCCAGAAGAGTGTTTTCGCTATTCATATCATAAATAAACATAGTAGGTATTCCTATATTCCTTTGTGCCCATGTACCATACATTATAAATGCAGTTCATCACATTCACCATCACTCTTCTCATTCTGACTTCCCTTGCTTGCCGTCCTAGAAGTAGAAGAATCTGAACTGTCTGGCGCAACTGTTGAGTATTGAACATAGTCGAATGAACCAGAGCTAGTGGAGAAGAGAGAGATCGACTCTCCAACAATCAGTTATACACATCTCTGTCTCTCTCCTTTTCCTTCCTTTGCTCTGCTTTGGCCTAACTTCATCGTGTCAACTCAAACAACTGTCATGTCACTTGTCGCAATTCTCACTGCGTGTCTTTGAAGTTGGAATCGGAAATTTAATGTTAAAATACACATATGTGCCATGCATAAAACGTATACTGAAATATTAACCACATCATACATGGTGGAAGTACATCCGTTCTCTTTCCATTACTACTAATCCTATAAAATGTAACTGAAAAGAAATTTTTAATAAACAGAAGACGAAAACAGGGAACAGTTTTCGTAACGCATATCTTCCGATAAGAGGATGAGTGAGGCTGCGGTAATCTTTTCCGTCATATTTTCATCAAAGCATCTTATGTCAAATTACATGGCTTTGCATAATGGACAAAAATTAATTCAAGTTGATTTGACATCATGAGCGCTATGAAAATTGTATGGTTGTATGGGAAGGTACATAATAGGAAAACCCTGAATGCGTAACTACAGATAATATATGCAGATGCGCTAAAATGTTCATTCTATCACTATACATTCTTCGTCTTCGTTGTATATTACATTTCAATCTAAATTATGTAGTAGGTAGTATTTCATTTCTCAAAATTATGAGACAAAGGTGAGCTAGCTATAATAATATATGATTATAAATGATTTTCTTCATTACGAGAACGTTAAAACATTTACCTAAAATGATGTCTTTCATGGTTACCTATCAATCAAATGAATGCAGCTATTATTTCGTAATTACTGTTTATAACTTTAACTAGGGTTAGGTAAATAGGTACTGTCAATGTTAGGTATTTATTACTACAGCTACGCAAACCAAGTTAGGCAAAAATAATGACAACACTGCACACTACACAAATACATATTATGGAAATAGTAATTCTCCCTTTCGGGACCAAAGACCTCCATTAGAATAATTTTATATTTTCAGTTACACATTACTACCGGAATATTTTACATAACTTTTGCATTAGTGATTAAGCGGTTCTCTTTTTACTTACATTTTTCTTTTTTTGTGAATGCAAGTTTCAAGTTATTCAACTACCTACTTACTTTAGTAATAGAAGTAAGTAGATCTAAGTAGGTAAGACAGCTTTTCTTTAGTGCAGAGTTGCAGAGCAGATATTAATTGTTACGTTACCCTTACATGACAATACGATACTCGTATTATCAAAAATGTACATAAAAATATACCTTGTGCATTTTATTTTTAACACAAAGTAGGCACCTATGTAATTAGCAACATGTTCCTTTGCAAAAGCATGTTATAAATATAGACACTTTCGGAATAGATAAATTGCAATTAGTGTACAGAAAACAGGTCGGTGCTACATCTTATAGTTTGGTCTCATTTGCAGTACTAGAAAATTAGTTGATAAGAGTTACATCAACAGATAATATGCATTTAATGGTTTCTAAATTAAATAAATTAAGTAATTGCAAAAAATAAAAGCCACTCTTTTAAGTTGTGACCTTGCATTGAAGACTTGAAGATCAATTTAATGAATACTAATGAGAAATGATTGTGCATCCAAATCAGAATCAGTAACTTTAAACACAGCAATAATGTCAATACAATTAGTGAAATTAGAATAAAGTAAAAGTAAATTGAGTTTAGCATAAAAACAGGCAGATGGTACAAAACACACAAGGAATAGTAATTTTGCAATCAGAAACGTACCTGCTGTAAAAGGTTCTATAGCAAGATCCATGGTAATATAATATCTGTAGTACCTATAAGAGAAGGACCTACCTATCTGCTATCTACGCAGATATTTAAAGTATATAGTATGTATAATGCAGGCAGATTACATTATTTGCATACGAAGATTGCAGTAATGTTATTATCAGCACAGCTTGTATCTAATCCCATTATGTCAGAAACCATAGACACAATTACTATGTAATGTACGTCCAGTTCAGTTCAGTCAAGACTAATAAAAATCAGTACCTACTACCTACCCTATCTAGCAACAGATATAAAATGTAAAGACTAAAGAAATCATATTTATACACATATATTAGTAGTATTAATACTCAAATATTACATACCTGGTTGTATATACCTACTACATAGTTGTATACTTATGTATGCATACAAGTATGCAATAGTTAGCTCTGAACTAAAAAATATTCAAGTCGAGTCAACTCTTACTCACTAGCCATCAAATGAAGCTCGCAAGCGAAAGATGAGGGATAGAGGAATATAAATATTATAAGGTTTTGATTTAGCTCATACATAATAGTATATTGCTCAGAAACCATGTTTGGGTGAATGAGAATGAGGAGCGATTCTATCTGTCATCACTAGACTCATCAACTGGGCGTCAAGACCCACCTAAGATTTCTGAAATTTCACAAGACTCTCCATGGAGTCTTCGTAGCTGACTGGATTTATCTGGAGATTTTCCCACCCATTCTTATCATTTCCAGTCAATCACCCGTCTAACACGACTTGGTCAGCCAACTTCCACTATTTTACAATTTCATGCACAAAACTTTAATTCTTTTCCTCTCACAATCAGATGCATATATTCAAATACATGTAATGGAACTTGTAATACATAAACAATGTTCACATTTTATAAAAGCGGTTATCAAAAGTATTTACGTTTACACCCATTGCACTCCCTTCCTTGCATTGTGCAAGCACAAACGCACATCCTTCAATATCCTCAACAACATTTTGCACATGTAAGGAGTGGGGACTGCAAAAACTTAACATTAGCATCATTAGAAATGAACATTGTTTAAAATGTGTGCATGAGTAGCATTTGCAACGCTGCATTTTCCTTAAGTCGATTGATGAATCTCATAATAATATAAACATACCTTAACTAGGTGTATAAAACAATCAGCAAGAGCACTCACTCCACACAAGAGCACAAGTACGTAATTTACTCATAACATCTATTTATGAACTTATGGAAAGACAAGACAAGGGAAGACATACAGTCTGCCTAAGCTAAAGCTAACAGGATAAATATACACATTATTGTCCATCTACACCTTCTCGTTAGCAAGGCACTTGTTTATATCCTTAATTTATATAATACAGTGCATACACAGCCTACTCTTTCCGAGCTGCTAAATACTTTAATTCTATAGCATTATTCTCTCATTATTCCTATGTTTTTGCAAGGATGTTTTCTGTTTTCCTTCTCTCCCTTGGTTTTGCTTTGCTTTGTTTAGTTTCGCTAACAAACAAAAGACAAGACACGCTGTTATTTAGTAGTATGTCCGTTCCGTCCATACTACATTACATTGCATTCCTCTCCTATTTACAATAATATTCTGCAGGTAGTCTATTGTACAAAGAGATACACGGTGTGTACAGTGTACACGTTAAATTTCATGTTAGATTATTTTCTAGTCTCTCCTATCTATGCATTTATCTGTTCTACTAGATAGTCTTCTCCTCACTGCAGTAAGCACAAGCAGTATCTCCTAAACACAAAGTAACAAAGATGTGCATGTGAATTTGCATTTTCTAAGCTATGCGTTAGTAGTATTAGTCTACCGTCTACAGTCTACACGTCTACAGGATTCAAGCCTGGCATGCCAGTCTACTATATAAAAGATAAGACAATGTTAATAGTAAAGTTATACTGA
>JAQFYC010000163.1:0-77303 GCA_034694165.1 Tomocerus mixtus | reverse complement strand
AAGAGAGGCTGTTAATCCTCGCGGTCGGTAAGATACTAAGCCTGTAAAGTCCGCCAGGCTCTGATTCCATTGCATCATATGTATCTTTACATAAAGTGTCGCGACCTTAGTTATGTATTTCTTTAAGCAGTATTGTACACTACACTGACGATGAGTATATTGCATTACATTACATAGTAGTAGCAAAGTAACTCATACAGTTCCGACAAAAAAGTCAATGTCAACTTGTGTAGGCGGCTCGTGAAGGGAATCTAGGTCTCTCATACATATGATAGGCTAGAGTAGAGAGGCGCCCACATAAAACAGTTACTTCATTGTCATCTTTTACGGCTTGAGCTTTTCTATCACCCGAACCTAACCTGAGTAACCTATAATCCAATTTTCCTGTCCAACCACCACACCAACCAAAGAGCCAGCCAGGCTGAACGATCACTGCACTACCATAGACATTAGGTTAGGTAGGTAGCTGTAGCTGTCTACTTCTAAAATTATAAATAAGATTGCCTTGCAAAAACCTCTACAGAGCTAGAGTAGACGGATCATCATACAAACAGTTCATGACATGCTAAGTGAAGGAAAGCATAACAGCAAGCCCAAAAAATATTTGCAAAATAATCTGTTATCTTCCATTTTATCGATCTCCTCAAGTCTCGAGATTTTATCTTAAAAGATGAACGTTCATATTACCTATTAGGCTAAATAAATTTTTAGATACGGTACAAGGCAAACATTTGCAGAAAGTTCATGCTTACGTTACGATATGATATCCTGACGTAGCTGGCTTGACTTAGACTTATCAAACTATATCAAATCAGACATTCAATTTATCATCTCCATAGTTTTCCAGTCACCTAGAGCGTAGGTAGTAGGTAGTAGGTATTACAGTTGGCAGACAAGCAAGCAACAACTCCTGCCTACATAAACTGATTTTCTTTTGATGTGACATAACACAACCTTTTCAATTCACTCCCAGCCATTTATTACCAAGAAAAATAGTAGCTTTGTAGTCTACTACATCAATTCGGCTGAAATGTGAGCAGTGAGCGCTACTGTGCTTCTCTTACACAAACTCGTCCGTCCCATCCCTACCTTTTTATTATACAATTAAGGAATACACGATGAATTAAAACTTTAATTTGTTCCTGTAATGGCCTAATAAGTGCAGCAGAGACGTAAAATAAAATCTTCAAAGGTGAACTAGGCTGAAGTTGTTTTACATTATAAAGTAGTTTCAAATAGCTAGTAACATAATTACAGGACTTATAATATAATAACTACTGATATAACATTCTTTAGTACCCATAACTAAAGTATGACATCGTTTCAAATGTAAAACAATTAGGCATACACACTTATGAGACATTTATGTCTTACTTACCTTGCACTTACTCATTTACACTTGTAATAGTATACACTTGCTAACTATAGCGATAAATGAAACCTGTTCATTTATTATCACCTGTGTAAATTGCATAGATAAAGCCTGACTTGACTCCTACACAAGATAAATATGGAGGAAAGCATCGAGCATCCGCTGCTAATTGGTTCACTTATCATCAGCGTAATAAAAATTCTGGCTGGCCTGAGTCTGGGTCTGATCTCAGAAGATGAGTAAATCAGCGAGTGAGTTATATTTGCATGATGTGATGATAATACTACCTAGGTAGTTCATTGCATTCGAGATTTTACTAGTTAATCACAGTCTTTGGACTTTTAGTGAGAACCGAGATGAGATGAGAACAGTACATCAAACTAGAGAATACCTATATGTATAATGTGGAATAATAATACACTACGACTAGACGACTATACACTATTAGTAATTCAATACTTCTACTTACTATGAAAGGCATAATACTTAACTGTAGATTTAATGCTTATACATTGAAGACACGAAATTGAATGACACGATATTCAGAAAACAGTTGAGTGAATCTTTTAGCTGAAGCTTAAGCCAACATAACATCTTTAGGCTCAACGATCTCCAGTTACTATATTTAGTTCACTTACAAATACATGCATATACATAAATACATACTATCTGTCTCACTAGGAGAATATAATTAAAATTCTAAATAGCTACCAAACCACACAGCTCTGTTCTGACTAAGCTGATTAAGCAAATAAATCATAAAAATGTCGACAAAATAGGGATTAGAGTAAAAGTACCTATACCTAAGGCAAGGTACGCTAGGTAAATAATGGAGTGAAGCAACTGTATTTACGCTATAATGGAGCTAACGTCAGCCAAAGCCAAACCAGCAACGCAACGTAGGCGAACTAACGTAATCTATGTATACAGTACTAAATAACTATGAAAACAACTTGAAATACAAAAAGCTTCCGTGTCCGTCCCGTCTACTATATCTAAAGTCATGCTTAAGCTTAGCATATTATTTTTATTGGATCTTTTCTCTAAATCTCGAATCACATTGCAAAAACAACTGAGTACGGTTGTGTTGTATGTACGTACTTGACTACGTGCGCTGACATTAAAAAACATTCTCATCAAACAAAAGCAGACGTAGCATCAGTGAGGATGAAATAGTAGATTTTCTTATTTACTATAGTAGGTATATATGCAGAATGAAAAAAACGCTAAGTTAAGGCATTGCAAAATCTGCACTGAAGAAAAATCCAGTTTGCTTTCCCATATCATCATGCTAATAATATCACAGTGCCTTCTTTCCGTAACAAGTGCCTCTCATGTAGTCTGTAGTTCATGTAATAGTATACCTATTCATATCCTAGATAGTTTTCTTGCAGCATAACTATATTCTATATTAATATAATTATAATATATCATATACCTAAGCTGTGGCTTATAGTGATCTGTGATGCATTAAATAGAAATATCCACTAAAATGAGCAAACAGAAAAGGACATAGAACTTTGAGAGTCGTGCTCTGAAATAATCAATCAAGCTGAAGCAACGAACACTAGAAAACTGAAGAACTGAGCTGAGTTTTCTGCGTATAAATAGTAAAATATATGTACCTGTGCCAATAATTATAGGCTTCCAGTTATTCATGAAAAGGATTCCCCTGAATGGTTTCTTATTAAGAGAGACAAACACTGCCTAGTAGATATTACCTATGGAGAATGGTACTTACATGGACATTACACTTTCTTTCCGTAATAATGATTACTTCATTTTTCGTTTGTTAGACATATTGTGCTAGTTAGCTTACCCACGGATTCGGAAAGTCATTTTCTTCCCGAGAGTTAAACTTAACAAAGAAATCTAGGAAAATTGGCACTTGCCATAGAAAAATCATTGACGTCTTTTCTTTTATGTAAAAGGTAGTGATGAAAAGGTCAAAACATTACAAAAATGTTGCGTCTGTCCATCATTCCATGAAACTCTGCTCCATTCCAGTTCATTCCAGACTTTCCAGACAGACAATTTATTATGGACAACAAGAAATAGTGTGGAAAGAACTTTTCCCGTCATTCTAACATCTCTTTGTTTTCTGTTTGCTTAGAACTGGAAGTACGTAGTCGATGTTTTCCCTTGTTATATATAAATAAATAGCATGAGAGGACAGTACAGGACGGGATACCCCCTATGTGTTGAGAAGTGGTAAAGCAGCATGATAATGTTATTGAACATGGGCGAGCTTTTAATCGGCCTCTGGAGGCTTGTTCTTATTTGACGCAAGGAAACTTTATATAATGGAATGGACAAACACAGTGGGAAAGCAGAATATAATATTGAGACTTCAATTGAAGAACAGATGATGACAAACTTCTTCTTGCTTTATTATTATACCACTTTAGAGTACGTAGTGCCATACAGCAAGAGCTCTGTAATATTACTTTCATGATAAAAAGCTTACTACCTACTTGTATTATATTACAGCCATTCTACACGGCACAGATGGCTATCGATTCCCATTTCCCATGTAATTAAATTTTACAACAGGAGACAAGGCGACCATGAGAATTGTCAACCTCCAGACGAAAATTATCTCAACTCAACTTTTCTCCGTCCTTCCTTATTGTACCTCCTATTTATTATCAACTATCAACTGACATAGCTATCCTATCCTAATAAGCTAACTAAGCTTTGCAAACAATCTACCTTACAATAATATATGTAACATAACTGTAGGTAGTCGTAGTAGTATTCTTCATCTCGACAATTTGACGTGACTTCGTGTCACTCAACTTTGCTTTCTTCACAAAACACTAAATTAAATTTTATGCTTACTCTTACTGACAATGAGAATAAATTCTGGCACATATGGAGAAAGTCTCCAGTATCATCAACAAACAAGGATGAAGTACTATTATCTTTTCTCCATCATAAAATATAAAACTGCGTAGTTACAACTAAATAACCTACTATTTCGCAGATTCACGGTTATTTTACACTATTTACTTGGACAGACGTCGTCGCGACAGCAAAACATTATCAAATAAAATTACACACTACAATCAAAGTTGAATCAAAGAATAGAGCCTTGATTGAAAAGAAGAAAGCTTTCCTTTGACACTAACGATTCAACAATAATAAATCCTATTAAAAGGTATAATCCTATACGTTTAGCATTTTCCAGTCTGTTTTCTGCATTTATGTATTTATTTACTTTAGTAAATATGTTGCCGTCTAATACTTACACATTCACTACTATACCTATATATTATGTGAGTAAATAGTCTGGTCTCTGGACTATGTTCGCCTTTCTCCGAAGGTTTATTTGATGAAATACAATTCACGTGGTTAATAATTCCACAACATAACACGAAACCATATGTAAAAAAGGCGTTTGAAGTAGGTCTTGCCATTATATTATCATAAATGTTTTAGCACTCCAATTTCAAAATCCAGACAGGCTTACAATTAGCTAAAATTACACACATATGGTGTTTGCCTTCCTAAAAAGCATAAACTACTCACAGGTCATAATTGCGAGTTATTCGGTTCAACAGCAATGTAGTATTTTAATTTACTGTTAGAGTAAAAAGGAAACCCTAGGATCGCTCTGACTCTTGTAGAGCAGACTCTACCTAGAACGTAGACTGAAACGTATCCAAATATTCCGCAAATAGCATCACAACAAGATCAAAGCTTGTACTATAAACGTTAACATCCAGATATAAGTTAAACGAAGCATACTACATGCATACAATATCGTATTATGGAAACAAATAGAAAGGACATAACATTTTTAACATTTACTTACCCAGCTATTGAGCTATTATACTACAAAACATAAATATATACATACATAAGTACATGTAAACATATTATAATACATACTTGGCAGGCACCGTCATTATACTTTTACATTTTGCTACTGTTACTAAATACTATAACATGTATAACATGGTGTGTTTACGTGTTACACGTACCATATGGACTACATAATAGTAAAAGAAGGAATAAACCATTGCTAAACGGATGGTCGAGCTAAATATTGACACTTAGGTAGGTACCACATTTGTTATGGCAATGGCAATAATGTTTACATGGCATATTAGAATGGCGTTGGAATCTGCTGTCAACTTCTGAAAAAAAGTTGTAAGGTTCGAAAGTTACAGCATCCTCAAGCAGAAGGACAGACAGACAAAGTATCCTTACAAGTGGTTTCACAACCTATTAATGGAGCTTATACTCAAGCGAAAACATTCAACCTCAACTTATCTCGGTTTAACTCAGCCTGCAGAAAACAAATTCAAGAGCCATGCCAAGCCGAAAAGAAAAGCCAGGCCAGGCAGACAAAGTAAATAGGAAAAGAAGTCAATACGATTGCAAAAGTCATTGCCTCCTGTTTTCGCAGCCATGCAATGTCTTCCACACACACTTCCACAACATAACAACCCAAAACTTACATAACATGACACATCTAGCCCCATTTGATTTATAAACACAATACAGCATGCCATTATCGCTAAACATTCGCCATCGCTTGTACCTACCTCATTGTTAATTCGATAATTACTTATTCTAATTTTCTGTATCTCACTTGAGAACAATCTTATCTGTCATTTCATTTCATATAATAGTATCAGTAATTAACTGATATCTAATCCCGCCACTACTATTCGCATTTTTATACACGAGCTTTCCTTCGTTAGATTTATAAGTAGACTCTTAATTTTCCATCAGGAAATACTTGTTTGACATATACAGAGAATTTTCTTTAATTCTCAGTAGAGAAATATCCTTATGAATATCCACTGCACTTAATTGGCTAAACGCAAGACAATTTATTTCACGATCAATCATCTCCGCATTAAATAGCTATGAAATCGAGATGGATGAGCGTTTCCAAAATTGAGTCCAACTGAAGAGCGATTGTAAGGAATTGAAATTCATAAAACAGTACTAGTAAGATAGACACAGTAATTTGTGCGATTGTTTCAAATGATTCACCAAAATTTGTCATGTTAGCATTCAGTTCCAGCCTTTCTTTTTGGTCTGAAATTAGGCCAAATATATTTGGTTAAAAGGGCTAACTAAAAAGGCATAGAATAACTAGACATGCATATACAAATATTTAATTTCAGTCGATATAGATAAATTATTTTTAGCTCTAGAGTTTATTGGACCTATATGTTTAACATCATACTTTCATAGGTAAGTAAATAAATTATAGTTAGAGATAGGTCTGGTCTGTTTTGTTTTTGCTGTCCCTTACTATCGCTAATGGAGAGCGTGTTTCCACCCATTTCACTAAATAAGTTTATTATAAAATGTAAAATATAAAACAGGATTATTGTTGTAATATGATATTCCATGCCACCTACAATAGAAAATACTACAATAATAATGAGAGATGCTTAATATAATCTATGGTACAAGCAACTGTGCAAGGCACATCACATCACAACTAATGAAAAACATGTTTACAATGAGATGATGGGATGGATATGCCAAAAACCTTTTTGCAAAGCCAATCGCATTACTTGCATTACTACATTGAGCGTTGAGCTGAGAGAGGAGATTGTCACGACGCCATGCCAGGAAGAGCAAATGGAGCTAGGCATGCATAATATGCAATGATTTCGCTGGCATTGAGTAGACAAACATTTCCGAAAACACGTCTTGCTTTTTATAACATCATCTTTATACACTTCAATACACTAATCGTAACGTAACGTAAGTTAGCAAAGCAAGAGAGACGGATTTACTATATAGGTATACATAAACACTACACTACTATGCATAATATCTATTTCGATTACATTAAAGATTACAGATACAAGCCATGTAAATCGAATGTACTATATTGGTACTTTTAGTTAGATATTGAATTCACTAGCATATTTTCATGCTTTTAAGGTAGGTACCTACCTAAACTACACTACATGTATCTGTATATGCTACAGACAAATTATCTTTCAAAACAATCCAAGCGAGCACACTTTTTCTTTGATGGTTGCCTTTGCCTCCTAGAGGATACGTTTCTGTGACTCTCTCTCTCTTTTTACGCATTATAACAACAACAGCTTTTTGCAAACTTGTTCTGTTGTGGATGTGGACCTCCTTAATAATTGAATCGATAAAATCATCTCAGCTCAACTGAACAATCGAAACAAACAAAATCTTCCCTTTTACTAAAATACACACACAATGAGAAGAGAATCGTAAAAAATCAGATGCTAATTCAATGCATTAGTAGCACATAAGGAATAAAATGCTTAGTTTAAAACTACTACAATAGAACAGAATAGTATCTCATGAATAATATGTCGCCTTCATGTTTTTTGTACCGACACAAATAATCTGATACCTTAATGGAATAATAATACATAAATAACTGCAAACAAACATCAATAATTAAATATATTAATATTAAGTATAAGTATCTATGCTTACGCTCGCATGTAAATTTGTCTGGTCAGACCACATGTAATACTAAACTGATTTGATCAACTAAACACTAAACACATGTTTACAACTTACTATAGTTACATTTAATATTTATCGTTCTCGATTTCTGGTCGTTTTAAGTTCTATAGGGTTCAACGGTTCAACCAAAAATAATCTTTAAAGTAATAAGAACTATAATATGTACATAACATACTTAATTATATGTAAAATCGACGCGTAAATTGCCAAGTTCAGTTTAGTTGAAACTTTGTTTTTAAACTTTTCAAATAATAGAATGTTTATCTACCAACTCTCTCAATTTAATAACTAAATGTTATGCTTTAGTTTTACGTAATCATTTACATATCAGCAGGCTTGCATGTGTTATTTGGTGTGATATTACGATTTACATATTTCCTTGCCTGGCATGACTAACAGTTGTTTACCGACCAGGAAATCCAGCCCATCCATGCAAGGCATGCGATCAATACGTGCTGAAATCCTGTTGAAATATTATTTATTGACCTATTGAATCGAAATCGATAGCCATCGATTCCTCTAACTCTAGATACCATTTACTACCACCAACATACTCCGACAAATACACACTTTACATTCCCATGCCTTCACTCCACTGAACAGCGATTGCGATTCATTCTTGAATCTTGAATATAATTGTGAAAAGGTAAAGACGGCAAAGTCAGGCAGTAAGAACACAATCAGAATCTTTTACAGTTGCTGAGAAAAACTTCCTCGTATACTAAGCACGAAAAGAGATAAGAGAATATGTCAATAATTTACTCTACATTACTGTAGTAAACACTGGGTTTCATATGAGAGTTTTGGAATATTGCATTTCTTTTCTTCAACAACAGGCTTATTAAAATCATATCATTAATATTATTCCATTTATCTCTCCTCTTATCTTGACTATTTACGTCAAAATCATCAAATATGTGTCCATAACATTCAAAGCGCTATAATTTTATTCTATACACAACATTGAATTTATTTGGGTTAGAAACTTGAGCTATTCATTTTTATTCGTCAGGTTCCTTCTTATTTTCCTGCTTCTAACAAATCTATCTACATACATACTACCTTCTCACGATCAGAAGAATGCTACACTTTTATATTATAGACTCTACACAACAGAAGAGAAGAATATAGACCAGAAAATAATGCATGTACCTTTATTATTGTACTCATATTTAATAATTGACAGATCGACATAAGAGTGAAATGAATGCATACGGCTCTACTTTTCTTCCTGTAAAAGCTCGAAATGGTATAATATTCCAAGTCTATATTTGTATCGTACATGTAGTTAGCATTCATTTTGTAACTGTAACACTGACGATGAGTGCAATAATATTAATACAGTACAGTAAGTAGAGGGATGCATAAAATATAAAGAAATAAAATCCCAATTCTTTTCCTCTCAGACTTCATATCGTCGTCGTCGTCGCAGCCCCATTTATTTTGAGATGATAGCTAATTTTCTAGTTCGTGCTTTTGCCCGAGGACAAAAATGTTTTGACAATACCTACTCCACATAGCTAGAGATATACAATATACACCCATATTTTATATTTATGAAATTACATTTATTATGCATGCAAGTTTACAGATAGTGGAGGCTATTCAGCAATTTTCAGTAGTGAGAGGAGAGTAAGAAAGAACGTTATGATGGAGAGTCGCAGTCACAAAACTACAATCGAAACTGTGTTAAATGATGAGCGTTAGGAGATAGATGAAACAATATTACATTTTATAGTCAACTGATTTTTAGTCATGTTCAGCCCTGCCTTTGCCTTCTTACTACACCACTTTGAAACTTGAAAATAATGCATTTTTCAATTATCTTTGAGACAAGATTGTGCTGCACGGGTTACTCTCACAATATTCTCATCCTCATTGTTTTCTATTACACATAACACAAACTAAATAGTTTTAAGTTAAGTGACATGAAGTAAAGCAAGGTAAAGTAATCGTAAAATACATACATTATTCAACTCTCGCTTAATATTTGTACTAAATGCTCTTGTCTGGCTGTTCTTAAATCTTAAAATTAAGTCTTCGAGTAGTACGAGTATTCAAGTCAGCATACTCATTGTAAAAGTTCCTATGACGCACACATAGAATATAGACATACTTATTTAATTTGCTAGCCAAGCCACGTATTAATAGTCATGCTACTTATATTCGGTAAAAGTAACACATTTGTAGCTCATCTAATTTATTAGTTAATGACTAATGTGTTGGTTGTACTAGTCTTAGTCGGAGATAGCAGGATCGTTACCTATTTATTTATATATACTTGTATGTTATATACTCACTTTGTTATACTAGTTATAATAACATACCTAGTATTTAGTACGATCATGAACATTGTTGGTAATTAGTAATTACTGTTAACTGTTACTGAAAAGGTAAGAGTCAGAAAAGCAGACATGCAACATGCACAGGTAAATAGATTCAGATTCACTTAATCTCCATTCCACAGAGTACAGAAATATAAGAAGGTCTCTATTAAAGACAAAACATAGATTTCCTCGAAAACAACAACACAGTTCTGACTCTGAACAATAAAGTCCTATCGTATAATGACATGCACAGCATAGAGATTTAAGAGAAGGTAATTAGCATGTCATTAACTATTCTAGTGCAATTGTACATAGTTGTACAATAATATTATGTTCTATTTCGTTAGCATACCATACTGTACTTACTATTTAATTTACTATCTACTTGCTATTACTGTCATCCATGCTACTCAAAATAAAAATGTAACAATAAGCCACCACAACATCTAACAATAAGAAAACTTCAATCCAAAACATTTCTGTGCTTTGAATTCAGATCTCTTTTCACTTGAGATAGAGATAATGTATAATATAATAGGTACGTACATATACTAGGTAACATTACAGCATTATCTCTATCTCTGTATTAGTGTTTGACACAAACTAAATAACACTAACAGTATCGTATATATAACATAATATAGTGCATCCTGTAAGACATGGACTAGAGAAGAGAGCATGACATTATTATCATCCCTTTCCATTTTATTTTGGAGTTTTATTTTATTGCCGTCATGTTACGCTCATGCATTGTTAGCTTTCTACTTCTCTGTATAGGTACTCAACGATAAACACATACAAATCTACTATCAAACACAAATTGTTAACTTATCTCCATTCTACATACATACATACAGTGTAGCTAATGCTCCCTAGCCTACTACTTAGTACATACGTAGTAGCTAAATACAATTTAACTTGTAATATATTATGCATAATGCCATTGCACCTTGGACATATATATAATAACGCTATATTATTAAAGAGATAAGTTTATAGTTCATACTTTAGCCCTAACAAACGTATAGAAATTATTTGTTACATGTAATATCCTCTAATCCCCATATATAACGCGCATGAAATAATATAATGAGTTTAAGGAATTACTTTACATGAAAAAATAATGCAAAGACAGAAGCCTAAGCAAAAATTTCATTATCTACATATACCTCATGATACAGATACAGATGTATAATATAAGCTACATATAAACATTCTCGAATTTATTAAATGTAACACAACAAGCAGCTTTCCATATGTCGTAACCAACGATAAATGTGCATTACGTATAAAGTGTATCATTGCAATTTTTGTAGAAAAACTACTTCTATCTATTCCATATTCTCATTTTTGCAAATTTAATTCACGTTGTGCTATGTATAGCTAAAGTATATGAATGAGTCACACAATAACATGCAGTGATTAGTTTATTTCACCATTACCTACTACTGTGTTCACTGACAGTAAGCATTTGCTTTACATATTTTATACTATGTAGTACTTAGTATTTATAATGGCAATAAAATTTAATTCCAAATATTTGCAATTAGTATCAGTTCGTGATAACTATTATTTACTAGCGTATTTATTATGTATTTAGTTGTAAATGCTATTCAGAAAGTACAATGGTCTCAATGCCTATTTACCTGCTATTTATGTATTAAATCAATATCCAATATCCATACTATTTTATTTATGACCATGTTCGCAAAACTGTGCATTTTGGTTTGCAGTGTGCAATAAACTAATTCTGCTTTGCTACGAAATGAACAGAAAATGTTTTTGTGTAATTGTAAGCAACAGCACGTTGTATAATGATATAGCACGTGTTATCAAACATCATGCAATCTCATTGCCAACTATTGTGAGACAGACTTCCACCTATTTCCAGAAGCATCCGTCATGTCATGTCATTGTTTATTTAAGTGATAAATGCTTATATAAAATACCACCCCCAATCCAACCATCATTCCACTATCGCTTCATATGGCTTGATAAATGATAACTATCAGTAAATATAAATATAGCATGTATGTATTAGATGATATGACGAACCTGTTGAATAAAAATAACCCATACGAATGCTGCCGTATTATTTTACATTCCATTTTCCATGCCTATATCACAGGTTTGATATAAAATATTTACTCATTTGATTATCAATTGCCCATAATCTATTTTTTCATACGGGGAAAATTTCCATGAGAATGAAAACCTATTTGTTATATAACTTATGGAATAAGCTAGATTCACAAATCAAATATCACATCATTTGTTTAGCATTTACATTGAATATTGATTTGCTCCATTTGGCGTCATTCCAATCACAATTCCAATCTTAACACGTATTTACAAATTCTAAGGCTAGATAATATGCTGTTTCTACAAACTACATTGTTAGAATAGATTTATAGCTCACAAAATGCAAAAAGATCTATGCAAAAGAAAAATCGTTCCTAATTTGGCAAAATGCATGAGGACTACTTTCGTATCATATTTATAGGAAATCAGTAGTAATGAATTGGTTATGCAGATCGTTAGCGTTCTACTAGTACATATGAATAGTAGTATGTTTATTTATATTTATTTAGAACTTATCTATTCAGATTTTTAAAATTATTTTAACGAGGGTTAAACATTAATGACTTTGATAAATTGTAGGAAGGAATCATGAAATAAATAAACGCAAGTAGTTTATGACACAATTAAGGAAGAATAATTATTATTGATGTGAAGTTAGCTTGAGATAATGATATTCACTCTTATCTAGCAGTTTAAATGGACGACGTGTCAATAAAGGACATCTTTATTGACACATTTCAAAGATTTAAATGAGATTATCTACACATGCATGTAAAGTTATAGTAGATTAGCAGTGGTCATGTATAAGCATACTTCATACACTCAGCGCTTTATTTTCCGACTGAGTTGATCCACACTTAAAAAAGCAAGGCGTAATCTTCTGCTGAAACACAATCAGCACATTCTTACATTGCAAATATTTTCTCAGCAGAACATGCAACACAAGACTGGATTTATTTATAACCAGATAAACTGTTTTAAGTAAGGGATTAAAGCTACATAGGCGTCACCTCCATTAACTTATGAATCTTTAGTGGAGGCAGATGAACTAATCTCTAACAGAATAAAAGAGAGATAAAATTTTAAAAAATCATGCCCTTGATAATAAAACAAACAATGTCTTTTAGGGACAATGACGCAGATTAATTGTTACAATTAGATATAATAAAACTGCCTTTATATTGCTCGTGTTCGTTAGCGAAAAGAATTCTCTCCATTACGTTGTACCCTTTTGTAAGGAACTCTTTTTGTCAGCATGTCTTCAAATTAAATACTTACCTAGATAACCTAAGAAACTGTTGAGTATGAAGAGGGTTTCTAATTTTGGTCATAACAACACATGCGGAGAAGAGAGACAAATGAGAGATCAAGTGTCATCAACTTTTTCAAAGAAAATTACAATAACAAATTAGTATCAATGCCTGGTCATCTTGTGTCTTGTCTTGTGACCACCGTATTGTTATATAACAAGAAATTCTATACACATATGACACTATTTTGATACTACTGATCTTCCTTAGGCAGCAGAAGCAAACAAGTAAGATACAAATATATCCCCATGTGCTAATAACATAACACATTATGCATGGCATATACTTGATATACTTATGTATTATGTTTATGCTACATTATCCAGGAGGTTGGTGGGCAGTGCGCAAACTATACATAGGTACAGGAGAAGCAGAAATAAAATGTTATGTGTCTACGAATACACACACAAGCTCAAGTGGCTGGCTGCTATATTTCTCTAACACAATCATTAGAACATAATTTAAATATAGATTTAGATATTATTCATATGCCTATATATAGTAAAGTTACTACCGATCGACATTTGGATAGATGAGTGTACAACAAATAGCAATGGCAATATCCTTCCATGCATTAAAATTCCAATGTTCATGTTAGCTGCATAATAAATAATAATCTGTATAGGATTGCCAACATTATACTTCAGTGTAAATATCACAACGTTTGAGAATTCCTGGTACATATACTTATTAAGTTGAATTAAGTGATTTAAAAGGCGCACATACCACCATATAAATATTTAACGGAAAATGTTATGCATATATTCCAAAATTGTAATCTGGCTTACAATTTTGTACATAAATATGTAGATAAATTATTTAACTTTAAGAAAGACATCAGATATCTCCCTTTGTAAACTGACAAACAGCTTCAAAACAGATTTATCTGGTTTTATCTACCAATATAGGGTACATAAATATATAAAAACATAATTTAATCTATATCCTAAGTGAGTGCTTTCATTGATATCTTATACATATTTATGAAAACACCATAATCACGTATAGTGCGTAAGGAAAAAATAATCAAGCTCAACGTGTATCTGTATCTCTATTATTGGTTTAAACATTTATTATTTACTAAGTGAGTAGTTGGTTACACATACTTAACTTCCATTTTAAAAAGATAGGATTTCCCTGTAAAATGTTTGGAAAATACGAAAGTAATGCATTCTTGGAATTCTGATGATATTTATTCCAAGGTAGTATTTAAGTCTCTATTACATAAAAAATGTAACACGGGCTAACACAATGTGCTATATATATTTCCTTTCACAATAGGCTGTGGATATAGTTACATAAATTTGTGCCATCAACTGGTTAACTTTTTGACAAAGGACCAGCAAGCCCTCAAATCAAATTTTACAGGTAATTTATACGGTTTAGATTATCTTCATTATCTAACATTTTTAAGACACTTTTTGAAATAACTACGCATGAATGAATAAATGAAAGCATTTTAGTTCCCTACAAATGTGAAGTAAAACTACAATTGGAAAAATAGTAAAAAGGGCTTGGTGGCATTGTAGGATGTGAATATGATAAACGTGCATCCTTGTCATTGCTGAGTATCTTATTAGGCTGTACAATGCATTGCACTTTTGTAAGCTCTTCTGTAATATGATCATAGTAAATATTTAATAGAAAATTGGCACATGAAAAGAATCACACAAAATTGCTTTAGAAAACTATGCCGCCGACAATATTAGGATTATTACGAGCTACTTACATTGCATGATTGTAGGTTACACATTGCACACCGTTTTAGGTTGGCAGTGGTAGGTATATTTAGGCGAGTATTGGGAAACTATTTACTAAACGGAAACATGGTTAGCTAGTAAATACTGAATGGCCCTGTTCTGTCACGTTCGTCATACATAGCATAAACGTGAAATACATTTCTCAACTCATCTTTAAGGACAAAATTGACATTACAAAATACTGTGAGCATCCATTCGCATTTCTCAAGTTTATGCAAACATGCTAAAGTTTTGAGGGCCCACAAACTAACGTGACATTACCTATAACTTATGCACACTAACCTTCCTTACCAGCCAATATAGCAGAAGTGGGCTTTCGATACGTAATACTTTACGCCTTTACGCTACTGCATGGAATATCAACTTTGGAATCTAGTGTGGGCGTTGTCTCACAAAATCTCACTCCGTTAAAACACATATTGG
This sequence comes from Tomocerus mixtus, assembly GCA_034694165.1. Taxonomy (NCBI): domain Eukaryota; kingdom Metazoa; phylum Arthropoda; class Collembola; order Entomobryomorpha; family Tomoceridae; genus Tomocerus; species Tomocerus mixtus. Next base: position 61,540 of record JAQFYC010000163.1, on the reverse strand, counting down.
GAATTGAGAACGTAAATACTTTAACTATTAAGAAATACATTACAAGAAATAATTGGAAATACAGGTTGCATCATTATCATTATATCACAGATTATGATAATTAATTTAAATTCGCCTTCATCCTGAAATATTATGCATCGACATACTTGAGTTACTCATTTATTAATGTATCTTCGATACATTTATGCGAATGTATTTTCTGTCACTCTGTCACTCTGTCTGTCAGGCATACCAAGGTTGCTGTTCTGTACAATAGCAGCGCCGAAGATACATTTAGTACACTCCGTTGTGCAATGGTTTATTTATATTCATAATTAATAGTTACTGATTAGAAACGAATAAATTAAGAATAAACTAAAATTAATATTAATCTATTGCTAAACGTGGTATGTTTGTTCGTAGGACACAAAACGGCCGAAATTTGCTAAATACTGTCTAAATAGCAAGATAAAGTGCTAGTACTATAGTTACCTACTTAAAGAATTGAACTGCTTCAGTGTAATAACATGTAAATATCGTAAAATTGCAGTAATGCCCCCTTTATCAATGTCACATTACATATTCTACGACTCTATTGGGTAAATAAAGTTTTGAAACCTGTTTTGTATTCAACAGTAAAAAAGATATACATAATTTGTAGAACATATAGGTAATTATCTTTCTATTCTTGTCTCTCCATCTACTGTTTCTGTAGCACACAGTACACGACAAGTACATGTGTACGTGTATACCATTTATGTCACTCATAACTATGACAATGCGATTGTGACTCTGCGGTCTAATTCTAGTCTACACTTAAAGTTGCAATATAAATGCAATCCAATGCTGCTTAGAATAATTGTCAGACTAATGGAAAAAGCAATTTTTGTGCAGCAGTACCAATCTATCGTATTGAAATAAAATGGCATGTGAATAGAGCAATTACCAATCGTGATATTAGGCAATTTGTCAAATTGACAGCTGTTATGATTATGATAGGAACAGTGACACTGACACCACCATCGCATCGTATCGTCGCTACTTTCTTCTTTCGCATTCAATAGAACTAAATTCTTGTCTGTGCATTTGATTAGGTGCTTTTGCCAGGTTTGGTAAGCCAGTAGATAAATAGATAGTAGAGCAAACACAAAGAGCAATCCATGTAAAGAACAAAGCGAACAAATGATTCCAGGATAACTCAATGCCATGCCACGCCATGCCAGTCGTCAAAGCTATTTGCTCGTTATTTTGTTAAAAGATATAAAGAAACTCCCGACCCGACTCCCATGTCCGGGGCGCTTCTATCTGGTCTGTTCTGTTTCATCCTCGTACCGTCTTCCTATTGTAAATCTATTCGGGTTTGCCTTTCCTTGGTTTACACTTTACTTTACCTTGACTTTAACTTAACAGGAGCTCCTTGACTTTACTTTAGTTTTCTGCCATATATTATACTATACTCACTTCAAGCAGAGATAGATGCATGGCAAGAACAGACTTCAACTTTAAGAGAAAATTGCGATGCTTTTATCATCCTTGTAGCATAGGGTATGGTAGAGATTCTTTTCAAGAATTTTCTTTCTCCTGTAGCTGTGTGTGAGTTACAGAGCACCGAAAACAGAACATGATTCTTAAACTACTTTTACTATGCAGTACATACCTATATAACTAAAAAACTCTATAGTGTATATTACATATATACGTATTCTCATCGGATGATACTGATATGTATGTATGTACATATATTACATCAAGGATCTTTACATTTAAGCCCGACAAGTTTTATGACTTTTCTATATTTATTTTACAACAACGTTGCACTAGCTTCGCCTACTTCCAAGAATTTACGGTTCTATTTCATTCTTTATTTCTTTTGTCATCCTTCTGTTCACCAACTACCATACCATTACAGGCCTTCAACAAATAATGAGGAGCATTTCTCCAGTATTTACCTTTCCATCGAACACTTGAATAATGTCCTTTCATGAAAAGTCAATTTTAGCTGACTTGCCCGAATACTTACATTCGGGTATTACTTTATATCCTAACACCTCGAATAATGCAAAGCTCTCATTCTTTTTAATAATGAAAGTACATCACTCTCGATTGTTCTGGTAAATGGTAAGCAGTAAGTATAATAAGTACTAGATATCCATTCCATTTAAATACTACACTTTGGCTCCAGCTACCAATACTATTGTGCAGATAATTAATATGTGGTACCAGAACTTATATGGGAAAATTGACTCATCTTGAATTCGCGAATTTTATGTGCACGAAAGGAAATGGCATTTTAATCCATAATATCCTCTGAAACGGTTAACTACCGCTTACGCATCAATAATATTAAATACAGGCTAGTTAACCCATATAGTTTCCATTTGCTATACAATTATTAAATTGAATACTACAATTACCGTATTACGTGCATTCCGCAAATATTCCATCTAATAGTATGTATTCTACAACTACAACTGTAGAGGATCTTAAGATTGCAGAAGGCACGGGCATATTAAAATAAAAAGCCCTGTACAACGTTATCATATATTTGTATTGTTTGTCCTTGTCGTGAAGTCACGCTGTGGAGTAGTGAGTCATTTCTCTACTCTTCACACTCATACTGTCATACTCATAGTCATCGTAAGAGGAGAACACAACAAGGTTCGTTAAGTGACAGGGAATGCATTAAATATTTCATACACGCGTATTATTATTTCATTTACCTACACGTACTTACATATCGTAGCATAATATAGGTATGTACTTGAAAATGAGTACATGGGATACTATTATTGTCGTGTGTAATGTTAAAGGCATCACACTTTGTGCGTTTTCACGTGTCCAATTCCCAACGTCCCAATCCAAGGTATTCCTCGATATTTGCTTATAGAACACGAAGGATGAATCAATTTTTCTACACTCTGCACAATTGCTAACACTAACTAACATTAACCCACGCTTCGCAATACAACTTTTCACATTTGCTTGATAGGCACTTTCACCTTTGCCTGAACAGAATGTTTGCTTTCTCAGTAACGGCAGCGCAATTACATTTTAAGACCTGACCTTTAGCTACTTTAACGGCACAACTTCAGCTACACTAAATAAAATATGCATAAAATAATAAAGGCGATGGCATTCAAGCTTTCTTCTACTTAAATATACCATTATCCACCTTACTTTTTTAAGTGTCTTACAATTATAATACAGGACTAACTGATGCAAAAGAACCATAATAAATAGAAAATCGAAGAGGTTTATTAATTTTTAGCTATAACTATGTGTAGTGTACGACAGAAACGCGAACATTGGGCACTTTTAATTACATAAATTTTTCTTCGGGGACGGAAGAAACAAAAAGTTTTTAATTACAGTCTAAGGACTAATGACGAAAACTATGAATTATAAACTGCGTTTGTAATGTATTGGTAATGGAGAAAGGTTCACTTGCAATTAAGGCCTATTTTATTACAATTTCTAGTGTGTAAAACTACATAATAGCCTAATTAGCCTATCATTTTATGTCGTCTAGCTTTTCTGACAATTTTGAAAAGTAAGAATTACTTACTAGAATGAAATTATTCAGTACTTTGAGCAATTTAATGAAAGAGACGATGAACCTGGTTAGTTGTATTATATTACTTGTTACTGAGTTATATTGCTTCACAAGTTATAATAAATTCCATGTAAAGTTCTCTTAATGTTTAAAAGATTTTAGATGTGCTGAGTACAGACTTCACACATTTGAAGTCTAAATGAATTATTAATGGCAATCAGCAAGAGACATACTGCAATCATAGACGCTGAATGCAATCCCCGAGATTGAATCACAAAATCAACATGCATGAATTTAATTGAAGTGTTCTAACAACGTCAAACTAGAGAATTTCTCAGTACACAATGAATAATGTGATCAAGGTTGTATGTTGTATCAGAGCCATTTGATCTGCTTTGATGCCTCTCCAGTCGTCACTTTGTTTGCAATTACATTATAATCTATTACCCATCTCAGAGCATTCACTTTAGTGTCGTAAGTGGACAAATTTCTGTTAACAAAGCTATGCAAATAATCAAGCTCCAGTTCTCCTAAACTATCTCAAGACCTTTCTCCACTTCTCCTTCTGTTTCCCCCAAAGCATTTCATACCCTTATCTTAGATTTTGATGTACTTCTTAGTTTGTTAAAAGAGTCAGTGTAACGATCATGAGAGAAGGACGCTTCAAGTGAATTCATGGAAACCGTAACATCTGAAGTCGAAGAAAAAATGCAAAGCTTTATTATCAGAAGAACAGCCTCCGTCATAATGCTAATACTGATATAATGCTTTTACCACAAAATGGTTCAGTATATTGAATGCCGAACGCAAAGCTCATCTTTGATAAATGGCATGCCGTATTATTTAGTTATACAATACAGGGTAGTAGTAGTAGTCGTCAATGCATAGAGGAGATATTTCTACGTTCACTGTGCACTCAATACTCAAACTTTATTTATTATCGTCTCTGTGAGAAGCTTGTAAAGATGCAAGACACGAATTTAATAACTTACTTCACTTATGGAAGTTACCTTTCCTCTCTTCTTCTCTGATCTCTTTTATATTAACAAACCCGAAATGAACCCATATGTAATCCTAGTGATCTATGGTTTAACTGATCTTCTCTGTAATAAAGTATCGCATCAGAAATCTAAGATATTATTAACGCTGAAAGATCGATCGTTTCCCAGATACCGGTAGGAACTGGAAACTGGAGTCTAACACTAACTCCAATATTTGCTATCTCTATTCCGTCCCTGAACACACTCCATACTCATTACACGAAGATACACAAAACACACAAGAAATGGTTCTCTTATGTACATATTTGTAATACTAGGAAGTTTGCGACCGAATCTACATAATGCGAGAGATAAAGTTTATTTTCCAGGAAGAAAAGTACGACTTATCTTTTTACTATCATAAAATTACTTGATCTTTACAGAAATGACACTTTTAATATGACACTACTAAATAAACATCACAACAGATACAAAAAAGATTTTACTACCATTCCATGAAAATACAAAACCTTACATCAGAGATATTATTCCTTTTGGAAATATCTAGTGTTAAATACTAATCCATGTTTTTCCATACGCCCTACTCAAAAAGCGGTTTAAAATCTCTATAATTAACTAAACAGAACTCGTTCGTTATTCTTTGCCGCTTTGCGTCAATAATACGTAAGCGCTATTTTATATCTGTACTTACTGTGTCAGGTGAGATATCAATGCTTCATTAATAATTCAGTGGCGTCGGTTGAATGACACGCATACATAATAAATAAAATTGTAGATATGCACGATAAATAGTGTCTATATTTGATGCGTCTCTCATAGAACTAATTAACTACGGTAGGTAAGGAAAGATGAAAGGCTCCATAAAGATAAAAACTTAAAAAGATTTCCATAAATAATAATTACCTTTGTAGTGTTTCTGAATATAAGACCGTGATAGCTTGCTGAGCTTCATACTCGTGCACCGTTTTCACTGGCACCATTGCCGACACGTACGACAATTCAAATTCGGCGAAAAGTCGATCAAGAATCTTTAGCGATTCACAAATCTTTTCTGTGAATTCTGGAGGGTTACGAAAACATTGTTCTCGTAACAAATTCCGTACATTTTCTAAACTTTTGGTCAAAGCCTTTGCCAACGGTCGCATTGCAGCGCTTTCCAATTCTCGATTCAATATGCTTGATCCTGCAGCCAGGCACTACACAAAACAAATAATACATAAATATGAGTAAATTCCTTAGCATCATCACATCACATTTGTATCACCAATTCTTATTCGTGGATACGCATCTCCAAAAAAACAAGCACATGAGTAATGTATGAAAATACATAATGCATTAATGCTAAAAATATGCTTAAATTGAAGAGAAACTTCAAACAAAACAGCAGTCGGAAGCCAAGAAAACTTTCAGTGAATAGGTATAGGTTACAATGAATTTTAAAACATTATTTAATATTGCAATAATACAATTTTAAGCAAATCCACTTAAAAGCCGACAACGGTAGATCGAAAAAAGATACATAAATGCATATTAATAATATATCGTCAACGTATTGTGTGAATTTAAATCAACTTAAACATTCTTCGCTTCGCTTTATATAATATTTTCGACATTGAAAATATTTCTCCGAATCCAAATGCTCGTAGATACGGATTCGGTATGCTGTAATTGTACCATATATACATACAGTAAAATAATATAAAGAAACATACCTAAAGTGTTAAATAAAAATTTGCTCGCCTTTATTGTATACAAACAAATACTTAATTGGGAAATTTTATATCGTCAAAAACATCATAGGCCTAAAACTAAACGAACTTGACGTTTTTTGTCATATCCTGTGATCAATATTTCATTTTATAGATAACTTCGTACAAAGTAAAACACCCAAGGTAAAACTGCAAGCTAACTGCAAAATGTAAGTAGGCCTCTTTATCTATGCTTCCGTTCCGTGTTCATATACTAAATACTTTTTATATCTACCACTCTCATAATACTTAGCAAGCAGCACATTAATCATGGGGTTGGTTTCTTCTAAGTTAAACCTTGCTATCTAGAACACTTGCACATGCAATTGCATTTATCACTACACTATACTACTAACGATAAGCTCCACCCATAGTTTATCTCTCATAAACACATAAAATTGTAAACCTGTGCACGAAATCTACATTCCCCATTATTGTTATAAATTCTCAAGTATACCAGAACGAAGAACCCAAAGAAGGATGTTGTGCATATGTTCATGCTATTGTTATGGGTTACTGCTACTGCTGAATTAGTTGGGTTAAGTATAAAGTTTACCTGTAGTGTAGATATCTACCTAATGGAGCATATAATAATAATAAGCAATAATGTATTTATACCTCAGCACCGAACCACAGCTGGCCGGCAAGATTTTCCTGTAAAACGTCATCTGGGAATTTTGCCCGAAAATCTCTGGGTGCTCTGTCCTCAGGAATCACCTCGTCCATTATCATTTGGCAGATGTTGAGCACCTATTAGAGACAAATATAGTGTGTTAGCCAAATATGCATACTTAAGTATCTAGTTTAAACGCATATCTATAACGCATTTGCATATAATATTAAGGCACATGTCTACAGGCAAAAACCCAATATGCAATACGCTCATTTCACAGATCAGCATGAGAAAGGTGTGTATATTTGTACATGTAGTTTTGTTTTAGAGTCCACAATAGAAGCACATGATGAATGCAAATACTTTCACAATACTAACAAAAAACCAAATTACAAACAATCTACTCCCATGAAACATTCATGGTTTTGTTCTACTTTTGCAAACATTACCTTCGTGGGCAATTCTAACAGTAATGTAATGTAAGAAACATATATAAGAAGATCTGCTGACACCCTTGCTGGTTTAAGGTTGCAACTCTGAGATATGGAATGGTGAAATTAAAATGAATTATTTACCACGACAAACAGAGTTTAACAAATTTTTAGGAAATTCAACCATCTGGTATAGAAGTGCATGCTTTAATTATCGAAAGTGAAACTGTGATACCCATTTACATGAATATTTTTAATTATCTCAGCCCTCAGCCAGTTTAAGTTACTTTAGTCTGTCGTTAGCATATGATAATTTTCAAAGCCAAAATTAATTTGTAATCTCAATTTCACAATTCACAGCATTTTATTTATTCTGAAAAGTAGCAAGATAAGATTCTGCAATTTTTAAGAATTGAAACGTTTACAGTAAACTGATTGTTTGTATTAAATACAACGAAAACTAAACTTATGTTAACCCCTACATAAATATCAACAATAAGCAAGGTGCTTGTTACTTAATAAATTTACTTCTTGTAGTGTTACTTACTTTGTCCTGACATTGCCTCAAGTGATTAACCAGAGCTGTACATCTCTCTGGATCTTTTCTTCCGTCAAATGAGTCCAACTCAGCTGCTACAGAATTTAAGTCTTCATCGGCATAGAAGAATTGAGCTAATAGACTCTGGTCCGACTTCTGCAAAAGAAATAAGAAAAACATTAGAAAACGCATAAGCATACATATATGTACATAATATGTGATAACTACGTAGTGTACCTACTATTTTCTACCATTGTATTTTTGTATATAATTTACCAATATAAAGGTGGTCTATTTAATTTACAACAATGTTGTTGTAATAGCATCCGTTTCAATGATGCAATGCTTTGATTTATATAAATTGAATATGGGAGAATCAGTTGCCGTTAATTATTTGAAATTTTAGTAAACATTGCAAATCAGAAACCTAATAATGTATTTTCGAAGCAAGTACCATTGCTAAGTAGTGCCTAGATCTAAAATGGAGGTTATTAATATATGTAAATATTTCAATACTTTTCCAAATAAGTTGGTAGTAGGTAGTAGGTATCGTACTCTTGATAGTAACGCATTTAGTTATAACTATTTATGTACTGGATACTATCCAGTTTGATATGAAATATACTTGGCAGTGATTTACTTAAGTCTGTAATTATTAAATAGATTAGATGCAAGCAGCAAGGTCTCCATACTCCATATATGTAATGTAATTCATTCATCATGTAAAAGTAGCACATTTTGTATTAGTACATAGTACATACCATGCAATTTATGCTGCAGGTTTGTTTAGATTATAGTACTTGCTTGCAATCTTTATTTGTGAGCTTGCATGATTGAATCCCGGGTACGGTTCAATAAAATGCTACGGTTGATGAATATTATGGTTAAATTCCAAATACAGTCGCTAATAAATGAATTCTAGAGTATACTATATCCTAAATTGTATTTACGATACACTAGCATTCTAGGTATTAGTAATTATAGGAATTAGAGTTACTGTAAGTTCAATAAAGCGACATGGAGTAAGAGTAAACTAGTGCCAGTACATTGAAATTACAAAGCTAAATAAACGGAACCTATTTATTTATACATATACTAATATAATGTATTTGTATTTATAACATGTAGCAAATATAAATATAAACACAAGAAGCAGCCAGCAGTGGCTAGGAAAAAATTGTTTTGAAAGAAATTTCTCAATAATTCTTGTCTTAACCTCAGCATTGATGTAAGGCTTTCAGTTTATAAGCGACATGTATACTCAAAGACTATCCGCCACTCCATACAACATGCAATCCATCATATACAATTATAAATAGTCAACTGGTAAACACAACATAAAAGATTACAGTTTGCAGTTAACACGATTGCAAATTCTGTACATATTAGTATATATTTACTAGCAGCAATGAATGCAAAAAGATACCTACTAAGTCAAACTCGAAGTCTATTTCAATAAAAGTAGGTATTGCAACAGATATCGCACACTAGCTCAAACTAGTCTGCTAATCCATAACTTTCTCACAAAACATTTTAGAATAAATGTCTTTTCATTCTCAAATCAAAATCTTGAAGCTGAGACCAATAGATAAAGAAAGAAAAGGCATAAGCCTTTCGATAAATCGTATTTTAGAATGCATAATTACATCAATCATTGAAACATGTACTGCAATACTGCCTAAATCAAAAGCTAAATAGACATTCTCTTTCTACTGTACTACTGTTTGTATATGACACAATTTCAATTTAAGCAATTGTCATTTTGGAGTTAACAGTAGAGTTAACACATTTGTTGCAAAAAACTCCTTTAGCAACTATGCAAATGTCAATATCAAACATTATGGGTTATTAGAGTAGTTTTTCCTCAGCATAGCAAACATTCTTAAATGTACGAATGAGAAAATTTCTTCGAAGCACGATTTTCGAAATATTTCTTCCTAAGGAGCGTACGAAGGGAATATTTTTTGCCTAGTTCCAAGTTCTTAAAGACTGACAATACTTCATGTTCCTCTGTGTGGGATTACTCTATTGATGAACTTTTGACGTGGGATATCTAAGAGACTACCAGAATTCTAGATAGGACAACTTGAGATGAGAAGGATCTATATAATTGTAAACCAGACCTAGAGTTACAAATTGATTCTTACAGAGAGATGGTAGACACTTTCTTTAAATGATATCCAGGAAGGAATGATCATCGATTTGAAATAATAGTTGGTTTCCATGTATTGTATGTGTTTTTAGATACTAAACGCATCAATTATTATTAAGTAGAGTAGAATATATAATACATCACCATCACATTTAAAGCAGTAGTCCAATGTAATGGAGCCCTGCTATTACTTATAGCAAAATATCCATATAAAATGAAAAATGTGTTTCATTTAGTATAACCTAGACTAAAACAGATAGGCGGGTCTAATAATCGTGATCAGAAGCAAACTTTAATCATGTTAAGTACCTACCTACTCTACCTACCTGTGCTGTGCTTCTCTATACAAGTAGTAATTGCAGTCCTAAAAATTTTCCACTCCCTCATTTATTCATAGACTTATACCAAGTTTAATTGCCCAGATCGAATGTCATGGTCGTAATATAATGTTAATGTTTATCCTGAACTATCTGACTACCAAATGAAGTTGCAAACTAAAATAGAAAATATGATGCAAATTATTGTTACATTATGATTTGCAATAAAAGCTCCATGGACTCCATACTATTTGCAAACTCAGGTCAGGATGAAGAGACTCCATATAATTATACACACACGAGTTTGACTATTAAAATTTATTATTGCCCAGCCCTTTGTCAGCTTCTAAGAGACTTCCACCAAAAGGAAGACTCAATAGCCGTAAACGATACTAGTGCAATTAAAATGTTTATACGTATACACTAGACATTATTAGTATTATTAGTAGCAAAGAAAAGTTTGAGAAGTTAAATCCTTTGTCGAGCTGCACACCTTAATATTATTTGATAAGTTAAGCAGTTGCGCTCCAGCGAAAAGTTTTCATATTTCTATGCTCCACAGAAAGTTTGTTCATCCGTAAAATTACTTACAAACGCCAGCCAGATGCTAGCCGAAAAGCGGTATTAGTTAGATAGAATGCATAGGCGTAAATCGGCAATTTTAAACATGGGCTCTATGTAAGGTAGAAAAGATAGCATTTCTCGTTTTTAATCATTCCAATTACAAACTATGCCCATGTCATAGTAAAGTAAAATACAAGCTTAATCCTACTTGGCCAAAGAGGTAAAACAACGGGCCGCAATGCATAAAAGAAAAACGTGTCCTTGTGTCTAGCAGTCTAGCCTATCCATTCTATTAGATTTAGCTTCAGCTGCTGAGAATCAAGTATAAAGCACAATAAATATTGTAATCCTTTATATGATAATAAATAATAACTCACGAGCGAACCATTTATGAATATTAGCAATAGAACTACGGCAGGAGCAAGCTAAAACATTTTTTATAACTATTGTAATACCTACGTAGTAGTACCTACTAATATTATGATTATCATAATAACTGTAATGTAGCTGCAGCTGTTTAACTAACGATACGGGTCTCGCTTGTTTAATCTAAATGTAAGTAAGCCAAGAATAATTACTAATAACACCTAGTATGATATTTACAAGTTAGACTACAACTTTACAATGTTATGTTATAACACTCGTACGTATATCTTATTATATTACAATAATGCACTTAACACGAATGCAAGTTTACTACCTTACTTTACTACAGGACACTATGAACTTAATGCAATGTACCGCTAGAACCTATCAACAAAGAAACTTAACTTGTTTCCAACAAAACCATTTGTAATATAATATTTTACTTTATGTCTGAATCTAACATACTTTTGCACATAAGGGTAGTTTGTAGTTACACATTGTACAATTTTATTCTTCAATATCAGAACAGTAAACATAGAAAGAACTTTCAAAATCATACAATGCTATATAGTCTCAAACTAAAATTCCAAACACAACTTCATTAATACTCTTTATACATGCACATTTAACGTCACAGACAAATCGATCCTACATGCAAAAAAGCACTTGGAAACATTAGTTTTATTCCCAAGTTCATGCACTTCTTTATAGTTTCCTACAATTTGTCTAAATAAAGTATTTTTCATCACAGACTTTTTTGTTTTTGGTGGGTAGGTAGCAATTTTTTACCAAAGTACAATTAGAGTATGCTTATTTATTTATTTAATTTAATCACAAAAAGTAGTACAAATATTACAGCGAGATTAAAATTGTCGATGTCGATGGAAAATAATCCGCTTGTTCGACAGACTCAGCGAATAAAACAAATGAAATGGCGACTGCGGAAATGATTATAATTTCTCAGGCGCTCATCCGCATTTGTGCAATGGACAGATAGAGTGAGTGTAATTAAATCAAAGAGCTTTCAAGGACACTGCGAATATTTAGCATACATATTATACGATTCCACATTTATAGAAAATATACTATACGCTGAAACAGGAATAGCTAATGAGAAGCAGAAGGGTCTGACAGTCAGACTGAATGTGAGCTAATTGCAAAATAAATACTTTAAAATAAATATCTATCACCATGTTCGTATAATGCTTTTGACTTTTAATACTTTATACTTGGGAGAACCAATTTGAAATCTAAATATTTATAATACATTAATTTAAATGGATGGCATCTCTCGTCCACATGATATATAGTGACGAATTAAGATTCAACGAACATCGCATCGACCTTATAAAGCACAAAAACAGAGATTTATAAAGTACTTAGGGAGCCAAACTCCAAACATCCATTGTTCAATGCAATTTTAATATTTACTCTTCAAGCCTTTACTTTACTAACAATCAGTCACTATCATTATGGTCATCAATTATTTATCGATAAGTGATACACGCACAAGGCCATGCAATTGTAATCTTTCTCTTTGAACGAAAATATTTTAAAATCTGCAGGAAGATTAGAAAAAATTCGAATTTGATTGAATTAAATTAGGACTAATACACTGTGGGTAACCTAAAAACGTTGCGCAAAAGTAGGTAGCAAATTGTGCAACATGTATTAACTTCAGCGTACTACCTACCTACTACTTCAGGTAAATAAAAATAAAATCAGCCAAGAGGAACATACTACAGCACAAGGAACGCAATGTGGGAAATACAGTGAAGTGAAGTGACTGTATATGAATCACGAAATGGCAAATGCAGTACAAGTATTGTACATATAATATATCTGTTAACAATGTCGAAAGGATATAGGTGTACGGTGTACGCATTTTTCATGGCCACGCTTGCAACTATTTAATAACTCCCCAACAACACATCGTCGTCGCATTCGTATTTTCACATAGTGCCACTATAATACTAATATTAATCACCTTTTATAAGAAAATCTTAATACATTTACACTCTACACTTTACACTACACCACTTATATAGGAATACAAAATTATCTTACATGAATATATTTTTTACAATCATAAAGCACGTATTGCACAGTAGGTACCATTATTGCAGTTGCAAATTATAATTTCATATAAGTGAACAGGAGATATAGTTAAGTGGGCAGAACGTCTACCTTTTATTGCCTATGATATGATACATTCATAATAGCATATGCATATACTTACATTCAGTACAGTCAATAAGTAAGTGCATTAGGAATAGACCACTTACCACTACCACTATATTAAATATGTTGCTTGCACTTGCAAATCCTTAACATTTTATCCTAGGATTATATTAATCAAGAGGAGACAATCGAAAATTGCAAACCTTTACTTCTCAGAGGATTATAATAGTATAATATGCTATACTATAAAGTACACATATTTGTAAGGTAGGATTCATATACCAACAGAGTAATAAATTAAATATAAATGAGTTAAGCGCCTATATGGGTTAAGCATGTTTTTTACTATTCATTTAGTTATTATGGTATACAAAGGGCCGTATAAATTATACACAATAAAGAGTTAAATTTACTTCCTATCCACAAAGTAAAAAAAACATGTTTTACAGCAAAGAACAACCGCAGCCAACTATCAACTTTGTATTTATTATTTTGCACTACATTATTAAATCATAAGCTATGTTTTTAATTTTTTGTAGTAGAGTATTGAGTATTCATAGTTAATATATCTGCTGTCTATATGTCATACTATGTAAATAGATAATCAATAGTGTACTCAAAAATATATGTACTCAAATCAGCCATAATTAAATAAATTGACATAGTGTCATAGCCATAGTGTACAGTATTTGAGCAAAAATATATGATCTACTTTAAAATTGAAATTCGTCTAAGCTGTCTAAATGCAGTAGATGGACCCGTGTATTACAGATTTGAGTCACGTTATAACTGCAACTGGAAAACCACTTGTGTGGACATCGTGGTGATGACATGTAGGAGAGTTAATTTCACTTACAATCCCTACTTATATCATTGCTCTTACCTAGTTATTACATTGTTGACGTAATGACGTCGACGTAGTCGTTCGACGTTCAAGTTCGAATGACGGATGTTTCTACTAACTAATTAAATCCTAACAATTTTTTGCTAATATTGTACAGTAAAGTAAAATATCCCCATAATTCTCCAAAATAAAATAAAAATAAGTTACTTCATAACCATATATATAAATACATTAGAATTCGAGGGGAAGTACAATTTTACTTCGCCTTTTGGTAAGCAACTGTGTATATTTATATTACGCATATTTATAATATATCAGTCTTAATGAGCTTCAAGAAGCAGCTGAACACCAACAACGTCAGATAATTGCATGCATGTGATGTGTGGGACTCGCATAATCAGCAACCACTAACTATTAGTCACGCCGAGCAACGTAAAATAACCGTGACGCAAATAACCAATACTTTTCATTGGTCATTGATTTTGATTGAAGTGTAGTGTACACAATGCTACGCAATAGCTTATAATTTATTAATATACTAAAGTCTTTTATAAACAACGCGTCCATTGTTTTCCTACGTGATACCTACCAATACACATTTCATATTATTTCTATTATTACGAAAAGTTTGCGATAATTTTTATTGCCAATAATCATAATGTAATACTATTTTTATTTACTTCAAAAGATCGAATCTTTGTAAATCTATTATTTGCAACAATAGGTTGCGTGCATAAAAATAGCATAGTAATATGTTGCCAAGTAAATTAAATGTAAGTTATTATAATACAATGCAATGAGACGACAAATGGAATACAGAATAGAAAAGGGATACATTTATTACTTGACAATGAAGAAATGTCTGTAGGTGAAGGTGAAATCTTAGCCTCAAATCATTGTCCAATTTTCAATACCAAAAATAAATATTACTTTGATGTTGCTATCTCATCGAATAAAAAGAGAATTAATTTCTCCAAACTTCCTAAATTTCATTCACTATTCTTAAATGGTCGACATGTCAGTTATTTTCCATACGTAAGATAATGATTTATTTCGTTTTGTTTAAATGGAAAAAGGAGGGCAAATTTCAGACGACAAGAGTAGTAAAATATTTGTATGTAATTGAGTCCTATCATCCCATAAAAAATTGTATACCGTATGCCGTATACTTCATCTATAAGATGAAAATGTTAGCTAACTGCTAGGCTATTCCAATGTAAATATAACGTCAGTCATACTTTACACAGTCAAAAAGTCATAAGTGTAGATTTAAAGAATACTTAGTTAGTAGTACCTATATACTATGACTAAATGTCCACATTATAACACAGATGTACTTGGACTAGCACTAACTAACCAAAATCAACAATGATGAAGTAAACATAAAACACCATATGCTAATGTGTATGAATAAATCGGTCAATGCCGAACAATATGCAAGTTCTCTAACAATTGTGTATTTAAGTACTAACTACCTAAAGGCCAGACTAAAGTGAAAACCTATCTCTACAAATTAAAAGCTTTGGAAAGACCCTATTGATCAATTGTAGTGGTTTACATTATCCACATGCGTTTTACTAGTTAGTGTAGGTAGTAGGTACTGACGGTATACCATTTCTAATTCATAAATGTGAGTAACCTAGAGTAAACTAAATGAATTATTGCATATTACAGCTTACAACGTTTACTACTGACTTTTAAAGCCAACAATATAAATCACATTATGAAATCTATTCTGCTGAGCAGGTTTAGCGTTTAATTCATCTGAGCACAGAAAGATATTCATTGTCTCTCTCTGAGGACGAACAGTATATAGATAGTGCATAATAGGTATGTATATTCGAGATGCATTGTTTATACGTAATAGATGCCATAATTAGTAATATTATCATTACTGAACCACATTGCAAATAAATTGCATGCTGATTGTTTAGACCAACAAACAAAAATGATACAGTAAGCATTGTTATGTTTGTGATGTTATCCGAACAAAGAACTAATTTTATTAGTTAGAGTTAGATGCAAAATAAATCGCCATGTGTGGTGTGATCTGACTAAACAACCCGAGTCGCTACAATAATATAGCAGTTAAGTAATGTACGTGACTGTGACTGTACATATATGAACCGAATGTTATTGGACATTGTATCTATAATATCTTCTGAAATGCTGCATACATACATAATAGTGCAAGTTTTGATTTGAAGTCTTCGCTGTTGGATTTACACTTTTCATTTTTTATAAATCTGCCAGAAACATTTACTACGTTATAACGTAACTTTTGTATATCTTAGTATATCTTGTCAATTCTGCTACAAAAACAGCCGAAAAATAGCATTATCAAAGAATTTCCCCTTTTAAAAGGATCGAAAGTACATCAATGAAAATAAGTAAAATGCAATTTATGTTTCCGCCATGCAAAGCGTTAACAAGTTTTCTCTCCGGTAACTGGTAGGATTTACAAAAAAAGGTACATTTACGTATTTCCCAAGTGAGCATATATGTATGTACTTTCCAATTCCATATTTATCGATTATTAGATAAGCTATTATAATATTTCCCATATGAATCCTAATTCTATGTTATAATTGGGCTAGATATAGATATAACAAAGGTAGACTGTATTTAAATTTAAACTTGCTTTGTATATTTAACAGAGTTCATAAGCGTGTATTACTAACACGGTAGTATAGTAAATTCTAATGCAGTTGTGATAGCAATCCTGTTCATGTTAATCAAATGGTAGTATGTATGTAATAGTAACTTTTAAGTATTACGTACCCACACGAGAGTAGGGAACGGAATCTGTGAGAAAAATATTCCAGGCCATTTTATTGCCAGTATCACTACAGCAGAAATGAACACTTATGTATTGTATTCTAGTTTGCCCGACTACCTCGATGCGGAAAACACAAGACAATTATTACACACAAGTTCATTCCAAACATAGGCAAAGGTAGTAAGCACTTCCCATTTATATACTTTTTATACTTTGATTTTACTTCAACTTATATTATGCCGTGTCTAAGAGTTTATACAGATTAGTATAAACTCCATATTTAGTATATAAAATGTATGTATTAGACATATATGTAGTACAATTAGATACAAAAGACAAAGTTCAAAGGATTGCCCTGATATGAGCAAACGATAAGCTAGTAAAACTAAATGGTTGACTCATTCGCAGTGAAATGCTCAAACAGAACAGGAAAACAAGACCTTTGACTTGTAAGTATGATACAAGAGACAAGAATGGATGTAGGCAGTTGTATTTATTTAGCATGCAGTTGTGTAGTTACTTGTAGTTTAATGCAGCTTGCTGTAAGTGCATGTTACATGTAAACTCTTTGTACATAAAGGTCCGACGACAACGACAAAGACAACAATAATAACATTATCATCTGAAGCTGAACTGAACTACAGAAAAACTACCAAGCAACGACTAAAACTAACTAGATATAATTGTAATGTAACTGTAAGTAACGTATGTAGGCTACAAAACCCGGCTTTACTAAACAAACTGATAATTTCGTTTCCATTGAGTCACAGCTTTATATGAACGCAATGGACATGAAATAAAAAATTGCCTGTTAATATATATTTCCTGGTACGTATACGTTTATACGTATTACGTTTACTTCTGTACCATTTGCCTAACCAACAACGCATTACATACAGATATACACAACAACGCAATACATCAAAGTAAATCACTTTTATTAAATCAATCATACCTAATTCTTAATTCTCCAAGTTTACGATGACGCATAATAACTTTTACTCATTACATAATTTGTAGTGTATTATTAATAGATATCAAAGTAACTTTTATAAAAGTATTCTGTTCTGTATTTTACCTCCGACGCATTTATTACCAGTATTAATAGGTACCCATCCGGATAACGTCGGCCTGGAAATTCATTTCAGCACTTACCACATGCAAAATTTGCTTATTGGGCATTCCAAGAATCATAAACCACAAAATGCTTTAGATGAATGCGTACGGACAAATACTAAGACTGCCACAATATGACAATAATATATTCTCTTCCTCTTAATGGTGTTCATTAATCTTAGGAATTGTCAACGTCAAACTGTAACCTAATATCGCATCTTCCAAAAGTATCTTCTGCTCTGTGATGTGAAACCAGCCGACTAAAGCGTTAATTTTTCAATCTGCATAACTCATCAAGAATTACTTCTCGGTCTCTCGTTCGTCGTTGTCAACATTCATGGATATATGTATGTTATACTTACAATACAATGACTACCAATCTATTTCTACCAACTCAGGTCATATGCCAGTCTTGCCAGTAATACATTGCGATGCAATGAACTGAAGAATAATATTTTCATGTAGACTGTAGACAATTTTATGGACCTATATAATTTTTTATGAACCGATTGTCAAGAAATGAATCATGACGAACTAGTTAAGAATTTATAAATTACAGTAGTGTAGTTCGCTCACTCATCAGTCATAAACTCATAAAACAAAACAACAAATTACATTACGTAATTGTACAGACATAATATTTTATAAATATTATGGGTTGATGATCTAGAATACAAACAGTAACGTTTGTTGACAATAATACTTATTGCAAATATGTACTTGTACTCAGTACACGTAGCTACACTATGCACAACTTGGCCAAGTATATTATAGTAAATAAAAATGCAAAAATAAATGACCACCATTACGTATACAGAATTTATAAAGAGAAATATAGTAGTAGCACAATGTAATTACGATAATGATTAGGTTTTTGATCTAATTCTACTTATACATAATGCTCCACAGATAATTCACTAAATTTATTTTACTATTTAACATTAATTGATAACACAATTAAAATTAGCAGACTCACTCTAGACTACGCATTAAGCATTAAAATATCTTTTCAATTTCCAAAAAGGAATAAAACCAAGTACTGCGTGCAAAATACATTTCAGCGTAAGATGCAGTTAGGTTAAAAATGTACTTAGATGTAGATTGCAAATAAAGTTTAAGTTACAGTTACATATTTAGATAGACCTTTGCTGTATGTAGCACACTACACAGATACAGATACGGCACTATAGTACAACAAGACGAAAAGACTATTTCATTTTTATTCTTCGTAAATAAATATCTTTACCATCTCTTCTCAGTCTCAGTACTTCTGTAAACTATGTATTGCCGAGTGAGTTTTCCTAAGCTAGAGGCTGTTTTTTCATAATATTAAATAAATGTGTTGTATATAAAATGTAACTATAACTTATGATGTTGTGGCATGCTGTACTAGCAATAGTCTAGTCTACTTCTACTTTACGACAGTAATAGTTTAGATATGTGAATGCGAATAGAGCAGCTGCCATCTCACCATCTGACCTATGTCAATCAGAAACAGCAGGACAACTAGAAATTTAGTTTCCTGAACTTGATGCTCCTACAAATTGGGTACAGGAGGCTGTAAACCCCAAAGAAGAGAGAATAAACACACTGTCAGTAGACTCTATACTCTGTATACTGATCCATTTAATAAAATATCATTGAGATCATTCTTAACAAAGTGAGTGTGAGCAATTCACATTTATTTTATTCGTATCGTGGCTAAGTTTTGACGTGCAAGTAGAATAAGTGTTCACATTCACACTCACATTTTATATGCCTACATGTGTCATGCTATATTCGAAAAATGTGTATGTATAGTATGTACATATGTATTCGCAATAAAAGTAAATTATTTAAAAGCTTTTACCCTAACTTACGCATCCACATACATGGCAATTGCAACAAAAAATTTTGGGGTAGGTACACACTACACACGTACAAAGTCATTCAAATTTGTTTTTGTATTTAAATAAAAGCTGTCATAGAAAATCAAGGTGAACCCAAAGAAAAACAAACGCATACGAAAGTAAATATACAGATTTAGGTATAATGTATGTATACATTGAAATGAAAGAATGCAAAACTCGAGGGATGTATTAAATTAAGTGTGTATATTATTGAATGTGTTAGAGAGAGAAGAGAGATCCCTCCTGTGAAGATACAAATTGCAAAACACAGAATATAGATAATAATCCATTACTAAGTTTCCCACGACAGAAAAGGCGAAAAAGGGTCAAGCCAAAAAGACAAGAAAGACACTTCTTTTCTATCTTTGCATACAAACCTACCTACATACCACAAAAGCTGCATTAAATCTCTCACACAGTTTTTATTCTTTAAAATTTACAACCTAACTATACTATTACTATTGTATAGGTACCCTGCTATTAACTACAACGTGAAAACATTGCGTCTTGTACTTATTCTTAAGCCCTGAGTCATTAAATGAGATTTTACTGTACACAAAAACAGTCGGCAGTCATTTGCCATAAGTTGGCTCGTTTTCTACATTTTTAAACAACATTCACATTATTTTCACATCCCACAATTACAGTACATATAGACGGATTAGAATTAGAACTAACTTAAGTAAGTATAAATAATACATACTACAACACAATAGTTTAGTTAAAGTTACAAACTATTGCATTGCATTTTGCATTGCTCAAAGGCACAGCAGCCCAAGACCAAGTCTCAAGAATTAGAAGACAAGACTAGACTTCAGTTGTTCTTGTTGTAGTTGTAGTACTTGCATATGGTTTGTTTGTAATACTTCATATCATACGTAACTACAGAGATAACTATTAGAAATGTACGCCTTTCGTATGTTTCAAGAGTCGAACTCTTGTTTCGAGCTCGAATCCTTCCCTTCACTATCAATCTTTGCGAAAAGTCTGCAGTGTGCAATGCACATGCATTGGAAAGCTCCAGTTTTAACGGTAACATGAGGTGGTGAGGTCGGCCATGCATAACATCATCCTCAATCCTTTCTTACTTAGTTACGCTCGTTCATAATACATACATGTGCATGTGTATAAACGTAGGTACTAAAATACTGCTTACCTACGTATCTGTGCATACTAGAATAGTTAGAGGTGACTAACAATAAGTATAAGACATATTATATTATAGTACAATAAATATTATTCGCATGATTCTTGAATACTTACTTGGCTCTACATAACATACCTCTACCATACCTGATATCTACTATTCTATTTGTTTACATCCTCGCAAATTTATTGCACTGTTTATAACATGTAAATATATAATTGTATAATAAATAATAAATAATAACTGATTATTTAAAATGCATATTATATGTATTTGTACTTATGTAGAAGACACAAACAAACATGTAATGTATTTATAAGTGTAAATGTCAATGTACCTATAAAGTCTACTCTTTAGTCACTTTTATCATATTTGGGAATTCAGAGATTCTTATTTTATTTTACAGTTCGACCACATCACATAATGATCACTCAGCTCAGCCACACTCTTCAAACGAACAAAAGTGTTCAATTCAGCGTCAAACAAGCTTTGCTTGCTTTTTTGTAATTACTGCATAGTTTGATTATTAGGTAGTGTAACATAAAGTAAATTGATTGCCACTTCTTTGCCACTTGAAAAATGATAAATTACGTTGATACTTAGCAAAAGCAAAAACATCAATATTAAAATCAATGTCAAATTGCCAACGAATGTGAGTGCACTGAAATTTTTGAACAAATGCACATTAAATATCTATTAATAAATATTCATATACCTACAAAATGCATAAAGGTAATTTTTACGCTAGGAACTTCCACTTTCACGAAAATTGCCTTTATCAGCAGAAGGAATGTAGATATTATTTATGTGGCTAATAAATATGAAAATACTATATTTTTTATTATGTAAATAATGTACGAATGCAGTGCAATGGACAGACGTCGCAGACTTTATAGCTATCCAGTAAACAAAAATGAATTTTAGAAACAAGAAATGTTGGATAATAAATAATTACTTAATTACCACACTACACTATTTGTACTTTCAGGAAGCTTTCATGAAAAAAGCTTCGGCTTCAAATTTGTGTAGTTTTTGTAATTCCATTTAAATTAAAATTTTGAAAATATTGAGACCAATACCATACCAAGTATTGATAATACAGTAAAAGGAAAAAATCCTACAGTTCTTCCTAAATTGTTGTAACATGAACTTTGGATAACGCCTGCAAAATGTTGCTCATATAAAATGGTTTCTTATCTCAGTTTCAACTCAACCAATCCAAAAATGAAATGCAAACTCAGTCGCTGAAGCAGAGTCAGCGAAAATTGCGTTAGCCCACTGCACACCATTAATGAACAAATGCACCAGCTGGCAAATATAATAATGATAAATATATTAGGTATCTATGGTAGGTATAATATAAATTATACTTGCAAGTTAAGGTTGCCCTACTACAGGTATATTATTCCATGAACGTGTGTGCCTCAATTCTATGCAAACATCAAATATTTAGTATTCCCTTCCTGCTGCATGGCTACACAAAGATTTTTTATGGTAAACTTAAAAAGGTAAAACTATTTTAAATCTCATTCTGCTGCCTGCTAGTATTTAATACTGTCCAACAAGTTCAGGTCCAATAGATACCATATTTGCTTCCTCTACTGTGGGTTAACCGGGTGATGCGTGTAAAAATTCGCAATTAAATAGTCTCACATTCTTACAAGATGTAATTCATGTACGAATAAACTTAGCCCGAACATGGGGTTACAATACACATATTTTAGGAATCATTGTCTCTAAAATCGTAAAAGGAATAACAGACATGAACTTCCAAATAAGTTCTTACTATTTAACTACTCTGTAATCTGGAGTAGAAACAGTTCTTAAGTTATTTATGTATTTCTCATCAGTTAACAATATTGTACATTGTACTTAGTACGAGACTTATTACATATTAGTACATATATACTTAGCACATAAAACGGTTTCTACAAGATGTAGAGGCCGTACGAATTTGCTGCTAACTTGTGGCACACTTCAATTACCTAAACTTAAACTCATTTATTGTATATCATTTTCAGCCTTATAAAATAATTTATTTCCGCTAAAATCTACAGAACATTACATTACACCATTAAAGTTATGCGATCGTAATGTAATTTAAGACGTTGTTTTCAGAACAAAGTTTCTAACTGATAAGTTATATAATGTATCAAGAAGAAATGAACAATCAGTTTCATGATAGGTATCCCAGTTTATAAAATAATAATAGCCGCAATAAGAACGTTCGGTACGCCATTCAAATTATTCTACGCATAACTAAAGGAATTGTGAATTTCTATCGGTAATGGTAGCCCATTAGTAAATAAGGATCACCATCACAGTACGCTAAAATCTTGCTCCTTGCGGATTACATATACACAATTGGAAAGTACTTATATATATATTATTAAATTTATAGTATCAGTAACAATAATTATGCATACACTATTACGAGAAGTTTTAAAGCTTAATGCTACTACATAAATAACATAGCTGTGCATTCTTAATGTACTATAATCTGCCAATGTATAATCTGTGTTTTTCCATCCATGATTTTTTACGGAGTGAGTAAATAATAAATAATTAAGGGTATTAAATCGCAATTGAAATGAACAACGTTACAGATGAAATGAAAACCTTGAATGTTGATAGCTGATGCTGAATGTTGGTTAAAAGTATTGTATATGTAAATACGTAAGCTAATAAAATAATTATGACAATTTGTAACCAACAAGCACAATGTTGTTTTTCCAAGCAAATAGAGAGGCTCTCTTTCACTGAAAACCATAGAAAATGCAGCATCCCAAGATAAATAATAGAACCAACATATTGCAAAGCTAACTATATATTAGAGTACCGTACCATCTACTACCATAGGACATAGGCACCTTCGGTTTCGCTTATAAAATGAAAATTCTACATGAACACAAAATAGAGAGTTAGCTAGCAGGTAAAGGTGAAATATGATGCCTTTGCACTGACTATCAGTATCTCAGCTCATCAGGAATTAGGACACAGATACTTCAGAAGAATAAACAGATTTCCACTACATTATAATAAAAGCGTCAATCTTGAGAATTTCCTCTTTCGTGTTTTAAAATTTTTGAAAATAGACATAAGATAAAATGTAGTGGACGCAATATGAAGTCAAATGGAAAAAGATCGAGACAATATCAACGAGGTATTAATTACAGATAGTAAATAGAATTTCAGTCAGAATCTTCACTTTTTTTTATAAATGTGTAAGAAATTTCTTCTAAGTAAAAACCAAAACGAATATACGTAACCCATTCCAAATAAGTAGTTTTTAAATTCTCTTCTCAGTTCTCGCCCTACTAGAATTTAAACTCGAAATGTAAATTCACAAAAAAGTAGTTCAAAGCTGTACATTTATAACTATTTCCAAAAATTTCATTTCCATATAAATGAATACTGTGACAAACAATAGTATATGTAGTAGGTATATCTAATTGTCATTAGTGATTACTAAATTCAACGAAAATCGCATAATGCGTAATTTACAGAGATTTGATGAAGGCTAAATAATACACAATGCTTTGCACGAATAGTACACACATACACGCTTAATTCGCTTTCATTTCTACAGGAAAAGGACATATTTAGAAAACAAATAAATTTATCTTGTCGGTAAACACTAGATGACTAGATTCGTTTATGTTTGGATAAGTCATAGAGCATGGATTTTGCTAATATGCACACAAACATACAGCGACAAGGTAAGTATCCGTATTTACAATGGTGAGTCTGGTAGAATATGTTCATATACATGCCTAGAACAGCAACAGCGCCGATTCGTCACAAAGAATCTGGCTTCGATTTTACTACATTAATTCAAGTCATAGTAGAGTAACACAGTTCGATTTGATTCCAACTCTAACTAAAGTCGTAGTACGTATAATGCAAAATAAAATAAAGTCGCAAACAATTGTATTGCAAAACCACATCTGTCTAGCTGGGCTAGCTGGTCTCTGTTCTGTTCTGTTCTGTTCTGTGGCTTCAATAACATAACAGTCTGATTGTGAGTCACAATGTTTTCGCACAGCATAGCAATAGTACAAGTATATACTATACTATATAATAATGTTGTAACGTTTGTAAAGTGTAATATAATATAATACATAGTATATACATATATAGTTATCTAGCTATTCGCCATTTGCCTGCATGCGATTGCAATACTTTAGCTTTTATCTTCATTATCTCTAGATACTTCTAAATTGTTGACTAGTTAGCTTTAGCTGCTTATAGGTAGGTAGCCAACAATTTATTTAGCACAACATTATTGTAGTGAGTGGCAGTGGCATAACTAAAGGCGGAGACTCCCCTTCTGCTAACTTACTTACATGTGCAAATCTGAATGCAATTCTACAGATAATATAATAAATAAACTGACTACCTATTCTACAGTAGTCTAGTAGCAGTGCAATGCCAAACTTACTTAATAATACATAATTTCATTCCTTTAATATGGCGTTCATTTAAAATCCTTCTTTGAAGCACTTACTATGTAGATTAGACTTACACATAGAGTAGACATATCTGTATTAATTAAACTTAAATCTAACTATTCTACCACTAGAATAGTAGACTTGGAAAATCCTCAAGTTTTTAAATAATAGTATTAGTAAGATATAAGTAAGCGGGCATATTATGTAGACCAGTACGCAGAATGCAGAAGTAAATATTAATATAAAAATAGTGTTAAATAACACACTCAACACGCCCACGTCTACCGCTTACACGTTTGATTGATTTATCGTTTGTTTTATCATTTGGCAATATTTGCACAGAATGTTGTGACCATTTCATACATTTGCATATTAATTAGATTTCTTTCTTAAATACAATCAATAAAGGATCACGTATCACATTTGAAGTTCTATTTCTAGACATGGAAATTACAGGGATATGGCGTGTCACGTAATGGTTTCAATTTCTTCTAAAATACTATAAACGTTGATCATTGAATAACTATTACTATACTGCATTCGTGGGATGCTTTGTGTATGCAGACAGAATAGATACCATTGTATTTTTTACAATTACTATTACTATTACGAGCACATATGCAGATTTGTGACAATTCAAAAAATGGTATGCACAAATTCTGCAAGGGAACTGTCTTTCCAATTTGCATATATTTATTTGCTAACAAAAAACTGACCTACTTAGTTGTATCCCCAATTCTGTAATTTTCATGAATACATATTCTGTGCTTTGCATATATACATAAATGCATATACAAGAAAACTATTAATATACCTACAGATAGTTAGAGTTTACCTATAATGGTTCAAATATGACGGCAACTGAATCCCCATAAATGTACATAAATAATACATATTATGGAATAATTATGAAGTATGAAGAACTAAAAGCTAAAGTAGATAGTAAACCTATTTAACGAAATGAACAATAAAAGACGCTTACCTTTGGCTTGTACAACCATTTCCGAATGGAATTCATTTTGACGTTGTATAGTAAGTAAAGGACCTTTTTGCTGTATAAGTTGGTAGTTGCAAAATTAAAGTGATGGATGAACAAATCCAAACTGAAACTTATCACGACACAAAACGAAGGCTTTAATGAGTGTGAGGTGTAGTATTAGGATTGAAGAGTAGAACAATTACATCCAAAACTGTGTACGGCGAAAAGGAAACTTCCTGTTTCACTTCACTGAATTTAACACTTTTGACGCTTCAGTTTACGAGTTATGGAATATTATGGTTTTATTTATTTACATTTTATTGCAAGGTGCACGTAAATTACTAACTTGTAATCCCTTCCTTCAACGGATGATTAGCGTTCTTCCACCACACAAAATTCTTGCCTAACAGTTCGCTCGATATGAAAGTTACAAAAACTGTAGTCACCAACTTACCGCAATAATTATCATACTAATACATAACAACTTATGAATACTTTCTCTTCAATTAAGATTTTGAGTAGTTAGCAAGACTTTTCGACTTCAGGGAGAAAACTGCTTCAATCATTCATACAAAGTTAACTAACGTAACGATTTATATACTTTTACCCAGAATAATATAATAATTTCGACAAAAATCCCAGACGGCAACTTCTTTTGTTGGCAAAATAAACTTTAACAAATTGTCCACAAACTATACAGCATTGGTGACGCTGAATATGAACCGATAAAAACATTCACTTTATCGAAGAATGTCATTTGTGTTTGGTACATGATGCTTAACTGTAATTGTGAGTACAACGTATCGTACACACAAGAACTGTTGTACTATATGTCATCAAAATGTTTCATAGTTTTCTCAAGCTTACAAACATTGAGCGTCAGCTCTGCATATTATCGTCATTCAGGACACCAAAAACATTTGTTCTGTACTGAGATTCCTGAAAAAATAAAATATTCGAGTTAACAACAATTCTAGCAGAATTTGGCCTTTTTTTATTTTTGATCTAGTAAATGCAGTTTTCTGCGGATGTTTCACATTGAAATTACAATCTATATTTCTAACTCCTCCTGGCTTATTAGTAAACGTAATAACTTTGCATTAATTACTTTGAGGAATTGTGACAATGAACAACAGTCTGATCATTCAAAAAATTGTCATTAAATAATTAATATAATCGTTTAGTATTGTCGTACAGTATTATGCATTAAAAGCATTAGGTACGTAAATACATTATTATATAATTAAATATTCGCATTCACAATCAGCAATAAAATAGACGCTTGTTTGCCTTGCATCGATGTAATTCGCGCATTCAAATTCAGACAACAAAGACTTCGGTATAGCACAGATATCTGTAGTAAGCGTCAAGCATTATAATAAAATAAACGTTATAGGCATATTAATTTTAATTTAACAGCATCACTATCAATATCCAAAGAACAAGTAGTAAGGACCAAGAAAATGAATGCTAACAGACTGAATGTAACCTGTGCTGTACTCGTGTGTGCCAATTGCTCTTTGTTTATTGTCCGAGCTGCAAGTATTGTATCTGCTGTATACTGATCTGCTAACAGAAATGAAATAAATGCCTAACGATCCCAAATAGCCTTCTTTAAAATTTAAGAAAAGTTGTTTTTCTCCTTGCTCACTACGTGCTCTCCAATGGTCTCTACTTCTTTCAATGTTAAATACTATTTCAGTTTAAATTATAAATGTTTTTGTCATTTATTACTGATTATTGTCTATGCAGACTGCAGACTTTTCAAGAAAGTTTGCCATCTATTCATGAGCTATTAAAGATGTATTTGCTTGGCTAGTTTACTCAATTTTTGTACGGGGAAAAATATCTGATAAAAATATGATTATGGATAACAAAAAATTAGTTTAGGAATAATCTGTGAAAGCAAAATATACTATACGTAAAATATTGTAAAATAAGAAATATAATACACATTGCATTTTAATTCTTAATAAATAAATGCCTGATTCGCAAGGTAAATGTGATATCTTTCATATGTATTATGTATTTGTTAAGAATTTCACAGATTGGAATTTCAGTAAATCAAATGCAGGGCTAATGACCAGTAGCAGCAATTCAAAAAAGGAAATAAATCCTAGTTTTAGAGTCCACAATGATACTTTCATTATCCTGCCTGACTAAAACCAAAAATTGTCAAACAATTAGAGAAAGAAAAACTTTGTACACTGGTAGCTATGCTATGAACACGATAACACGAATATCACCTGCTAAAATTGAATAGTATTTTACAAAACGGTACCAGACACTGGAAACACTGGATAATTATTCCTATTTTTAGAGACGCTATTTTATATATCATCTTTGATTTGTTAGCAATTAGCCAATGCCTTTGTAGTTTGTAGGGCAGCTAGATGTTACTAGTGAGCGCTCAATTCTGGTTAAGTTATTAATTATATTAAAGTATTGAACTTCTAGTAAGATGATAGTGTAACAATCTCACTGTTTTCGTCAGCTAGTTTAAATTTTCTACATCTCCTTAAAATTACTTCATATATCCAAACTGAAATATTTGAATTTAAACCATCAACTATTTACAATTGCTAGGAAGTAAATAAAAACAAGTGAGTGCAAAATTGTAAATAGTAAATTGCTGTTGTGTATAAGTGTTAAAAGAAAAGACCAAAAGAATTCCAATGAAAAACACATAATGGACCGAAGGAAGAATATACAATACAATAATAACAGAGGATTAGCAAGAAAAACAACACAAGTGGTGAATGTTGGAGATAAAAATAAACGAAAGACATTTTAAAGATTATCTTTTAACCAATAGCAAACAAAGGACTAGTATTATTATTGTTCGTCAATTGAACTCTATAAATGCTAAACGTTAAAAGATAGTTAAATATATTAAATATACGTAAGAAACTTACAGCTCAGATGTTTTTCCCGATTGCTCAGTAACTTGAAATAACTGTTGAAATTATTATTTCTAATCTAAATTCTAAACTCTCTAGAAATTAGATTCACTTGCTGATTACTTTGTGAGTAAATAATAACTGTGCTTATGTCGTGTGTTCACTGCTTGAGTGCTATTTGGGTTCTCTCTCTCCTCTTGATTCTGGAAATGTGAAATGCAGTAAAAAGAACTTCTATTCATACACTACACCATTCACCACCAACCATACACATACATACATAGTGTTATACAAATGAAATAAATAAACAGGTGCAACAACGTTGTGAACAAGCACTTTAAATAACGTTTCCAATTATGGTGTAATTTCGTTATAGAGCCCTAACCAACCATATGTATTGTGTGACACATACACATGTACTGATTACTGAAAACAGTATGCAAAAATGTTGACACATTAAAAAATTATTGGCGGTTTTAGGGGAATCTCACATTGTCCAGTGAATTGTGAGTTCGGTGAGACTAATTGTTTGTTAAACCATAATAAGTATGTCGTTATATATATCATGCTAAATGCTAAATAGCATAATGTTTTATATAGCTGTATAAGTTTAAGGCGAGAGCAGCTTGATTCTCAATATTGGCCCTATGGGGAAGTACATTGAAAAATCAATTTGTCCCATTTAGAACACATTTCTTCCTTAGAATCTATTAGATTATTAGCTTCTGGATATATAATTTAAAAAAGTTTACCGTTCAAAAGTTATCGCAGTGACGGACGCCTTTACACAGACGGACGGACAGACAGAGCGTTCTTATAATACAGAGTAATCATAATACATACATAGTGAGGGCATATTTTGATAGTCAAGTTGGTAATAGGGATATGATATAGCCTATGAATACAACGCATGTGACTCCGTCTGACTATATGCAAGAGGGATATATTTTATAGGCACAATAGAGTACGCACAGGGACACTCAGCAGTGTTTCTTGGGGAAACACAATCTGCTATGTGAGTAGTATTGTGTGTAGTTTTTCTTAGGGGAAAATTATCTTCAAGGCACTCCTCCCAAGATATTCTGAAGAAACTCATTTGCTGCAGTTCAACCAATCTGACTACAATCCGCTAAGTTTAAGGAATTCTGCTTCAAATCAGCATCAAAAAATTTCATATCAACAATTATGAAAGCAAAATAAAACGAAAATTATAGGATATTTTTTGTGCGATAAATATCCAACGTAACAAGTATTGACAAGGACGACAAATATTGTGCACTTCTTTTTTACTGTGTAGCCCATCGCACCGTACCAGAAGACAAAAGGAAGAGGGAGGCTTTGCACTTAATACCTGTGCATAATCTGAGGCTCTTTATTGTCTGGCTGAAGACTGGGGTTGAGTAAATATTAAATTGTCAATTATAACAATTTAGAATTTAGACTAGACAAAAGATAATTAAATCTCAATTATAAACTACAATGGTGTATTGTAAAATATTGTATAATGTTTTTTACATTGTTTTTTTACAGTTGACAGTCTATCGAAAATAGCAATGATTTTGTATCGTGAAACACACTTTTTACTGTTCGTAAGGGGAGTTAGGAGTTGCTGTTAATACTATCAGAAAAAGTAAGACAATTTTACAATTTATGCATATAAAACTTATACGATATATTCTTTAATATATATTCTATCGCATTAAAAACTTTGAATTTAATATCACAGAATAGCACACTGCGGTACGATGATAAAACGCTACAGTATGGCGATTTTTACTATGAGCTCTTAGAGAGTATTATCATAGAAGTGTCATTGTCCTATTGACTAGTGTTCGTCTTCGGAACCGGATTGAACAGTGTCAACCTTATGCCATTTTTATGGGGATGCGTAATTCAGTTTCTTTGATTTAGTTATGTAGGTTCGGTTTCTAGCTAAGAATCAATGTGCTTTGCACGCCGAAGTTCTAAGTTTGTTCTTGTCTCCGTTAACGACAGCGCTAATTTGGTTATCTGCTCTTCTAGCTTTTGCAGATCCTGACTCCACAACCAATATTATATGTCTTACCAGTTATCCAGTGGGCTTGCTACCTTGTGTAGCAAAGTTAGGAGTCTTTTAGCTCAATTTGACTATCAACATTTACTATACTACACAATTTCCCTTATTCATTCAATCGAACTTCTATTATCTGTACTTTTTTGCTAGTATTTTTAGGATCAATTTGTAAAAGCGTTTAATACATACTGTAATTTTTCAGCTTGTCCAATGCAAACTGAAGTTACAACGCTAATATATCTATGCATGCATCTATATGTATACCACGTGCCAGAATTCACAAAATTCTATCACAATATTTCATTTCATTATTGTTATTATTATTATTATTGTTAACAGGTGCAGAAATGCACAGTTAAGATACCTTTGCAGTAAAAAAACTTGATATTTTCATTATCGTTGAGCACGTATTGAAGTATGAGCAGCTGAATATTTTCTATTACATTATAAAATAATAAATAACTAACACAAATAAATTATCGTTTTGATTAGCTTCGTTTCTAAATATTCTAAATTAAAAAACAATGTTAGCACAGAACACCAATGACACAATGTTTTTGAAATATACGCAAGAAATAGGTGCGAAATTTCATGGAGCGGAGGTGACGCTTCCAAATTTTTTTGTTATTTGATTTTGATAAAGCATTTCGAATGCACTTTAGTTGTAAAATTAACTGATCCCTTTTCACTGTGAAACCAAAAATAATTTCCATAGGCCCGGTAGAAGACCATGTCAAAGTATTTTCTGTAATTTCCATGCCTATTTATTTGTTATAAAACGTTGAATAATGAAAATTTATTTTTACTATCTAGTTAAGTGTTTTTGTCAGCGCCAAAGATATAATCTGGAAATGGAAACAACAAATTTGTAAACGGTTTGCTCAATTTTATTTTCAGATGGTGGAATGCCGGCAGTGCGGTGATTGCTACAAGAAAGAAAAATGCCAACTAAACTGATTTTAAAAACGAATCTTCTATAAATGTAATGCTGTTGTTCCTGCGATACGACAAAAAATTATGACATCCAGTTTAAAGTAGATTCTTCATCTTCACGAAGCATGTATCAAGAATGCAGTGTATTGCGAGTAAGTGAAAATGATATAAACCTTAATAACTCCAGCTTAGACTTTAGACAATGTAGATTACTTTCAATTGTGCACTATCATTGCGAGAGGTGGACAGACATTTTATCCAATATCAGCATCTGTTTTGGGGATTAGGTGATATCACTATTTTTGCTATTTAGACATCATTTACACTCATTAGTCATAAAGTAGTTTTAAAAAGGTCTTATAAAAACTATGTATAAAGTTCAAAATACAAAGGTACAGTCTCAAAACGCTTACCTTAAGGTATTTAGCAGACTATAATCTATAATGTATTACAGTTACAAGTAGGGACAGACATATTGTGTACTTGTTTGATATGTTTA
Source organism: Tomocerus mixtus (assembly GCA_034694165.1). NCBI lineage: Eukaryota > Metazoa > Arthropoda > Collembola > Entomobryomorpha > Tomoceridae > Tomocerus > Tomocerus mixtus. Next base: position 28,507 of record JAQFYC010000163.1, on the reverse strand, counting down.
TACTTTTGGGCAATATTTATCTTTATTTAAAATTCTTTCACAATGGCAATACCTCGAAACATTATTTCCCAAACTTTTATGAAATTCTCATGAAATATAATATTTACCTCTGCTGAGTTGAGTATTTCTGCTTACAAATAAATTTTTTAGTATGTAGCAATAATAGTAAGACGATATCCAATTAAATATTCGCATTACTGTAGTACACCTTCAATTAAAAAAAGTCGTTGATAAAAAATTTATATTTTCCCTAATTGATAAAAAAAACTGCAATCCAAATGTAAGTCATCTTATAACACAACAAATAAATTAATATAGTTTAGTACATAGTAAACGATTAAAAAGCGTTTACCGTATTTACAAAACTATGTGAAGTTTAGTACCGATCAGACAGTAGTAAAATAGGGTGTACTAACAGTTGGACAATAGATAGCAGCTGGCTGTCCATAAAATTTTTATAAAGATTTGCAACAATTACATTAATATGATAAGGACATGACCGTTTATAAAAAATATGCATATAGTAACTGTCTAATAAGGTTGTACTGTAGTACTATTACTGTACTACACATACTACACAATGACAGCATCAACTTAATTAAAATAGTAAAAAGTTGTTTTGAGAATAACATGTATATGATATCCATAGATACACATTTACACATATTCGAGAATATCTTCTCCTCCGTCCTCCGTAAATAAATAATATGTACTATTGTAGGCATATTAACAAATATTTTTAGTTACTTTTTAAAACAAATAGAGATTAGTTAAATTCAGTTAGGCAGTTATGTTTAACGTTAATTCTGCTACTCTTAGTATATGGGTACAATCACGCTATGCAAAATCCATTTTATAAACATGGAAATGTTTTCTTTTAATATTTTGTTTTATAGTAAGTAAGTCTTTCTATAGTCTTTCTAGTGTACTACGGAACTACTTAATAAATATCTACATACTATCCAACAGTTGAGATGAGAGTAAATGTAAAGATGTAATAGGAAATATCGATAATAATTCATAATTCTAAATATTCATATACAGAAGAAAATGCATACCAAATTATTTTACATACCTAAATGAACATGTTTGGCAGTTAATGTTGTATTAGGAGATACACTGTGTATTTTCTTTTATTTTGCAGTAACGACGTAGAGAAGGATGTTGTAATTGTAAGCCATGTATCCCCGACCTGCGTATTGGTATCGGCAATCTCATTAGATGTCATGCTTTGCGAACAGAAGAGATTTCCCGCATTGTCATTGTTTCGTCAGGACCAGGATCAGGAAAAGGCAGCTCAGAGCTCAGCGTCACAGAAGATCGTCTTTAAAACTAAAACTAAAGAGCAAATGTCCATTAGGATGGGTCGTAGGAACTGTGAGATGGAAGACAATTTCCGCGTCCTTGACTTCAAAAGACTGGAGCACATTCCGATCATCCACAAATCCGGATTTTACTGTGGTTCCAGCTCTTTTGTAAAACGAGGAACGGAACAATTTGGCTTCCTCAACAGTTTTCTCTCCCGTTAGTTTGGCTACATAATGGAGCATTTTGCAGGGACGACTCCTCTGACTATGTTTTGTGTCCTGCTGAATCCTGACAAAGACAAATCCTGACTTGGGATTGTAGATATCGTAATTCTTCACCTTTAGGTTATCTAACTTGACATATCTCCAGGAATCTTCGAAGGCGATAGAAAACGTATTATGATATTGAAATAGTGCGGAGGCAGATGAAGTTGAATAGTCAGCGGAATAACTTTCAGAAGATGCGGATGATTCACCAGAAGAATTTCCAGAACTTGAATCGCTGTCGATGGTAATTTAGATTTTTTCGTGTTTTCTGTGTGAAATATAATCGAGAGACATTATTTAATTTTAGGAATGTGTTGTTTACTTGAACTTTCTTCCTATTTAGGCCTGGGGACTGGAGTCACTGGAAGCAGCTGCTTTAGCTGGGGCTCGCTGTGCTGGTTTCGGATTTTTTACTGGAGATGGAGAGTTAACAACCGTTACTCGATTTTTTGGTGTAAGTGTTGTGTAGTGAGTATCACCAATATGTTCTCTATTTTATTTAACGATTTCTGTCGTTGGAGAGTCTAAAATTACAGAAACTATGGAATTGAACAGCGGATCAAATTTATGTTTGGTCTGTGTGGTTTTGATGTAGTTTCTTGTTTAGCATTTCTTCTAACCTTGACTATTTTGTTGGTTTGATTTTCCTTAGTTAACACCTGCCATGCTCTGAGGATCCGTATTAATATTAAGTCCCTTAATATACACGAGAAGACAGAAGGAGAGTCGAGTGGCTCCTGGGGATCTTCTGGAAATAATACCACTGTCGGACTCCGAAATATTTTAGCCGTTGCTACTGTTACTATTACGAAGTTGTTCTAGTTCCATTTCAATGGATTTGTTTTAAAATCAAGAAATGAGTTCATGAAGATGAGTTTTTGATATCTTCGTTGACGTCCCCCAGGAGCGTATTGTGCTCACACAACTTATTTTTCGTACATTTATCTTTTTCCCCCATCTCCAAATCATTCTGAAGAATTTTCCTGTTAAGTTTTGTTATTTTTTCTTTCGCCTCTTTCAACTGGTCCTTATAAATCGCCATCTCAATTAGCAACATTTTCATTTCAGTCATCTGTAATTTCCGGTTCTGAATTTCAGCTTCCATTTCCATTCTCTTGCAGATATCAAATAAATAGTTGATAGTATCGTGTATTGTTTGTATTAGTGCACATTTAGGTAACGTACTTTGGAAGAAACAAAATTCTGTTAATGCCCTCCTCGTCACGACTTCAATTTATTATATTGTAAAATTATATTTAGTTTGAAAAATGTGATAGTGATATGGATAACTGAATGATATTGACTAGTAACCTATTTATGCGAATACTTCACCTAATATTTTATGGCAGCACGCTTTTAAAAATTCCAACATCTGGGGAAATCATATTCCACAATGATTTTTATGACACTGTATGTCTAGTACAATATAAAGATGGACTTTAATTTATTATTTGCTACATTGGATATTTTTCAATTGTATTAGCTTTAGATAACGAGCATTAATTATTTTGTCAATGTGGAGGAATAACTCTATGATGTTAATTACGTACACTTAGAAATATATCTTATATAAGTTTGAATATTTGAATATTTGATCAGCCAAATTAACATGATAATCTAACTTACCTCAAATGAGGAAATTGTCTACTACTATATATATCACATAAATAAATACTGTTTTAAAATGCCATTATGTATTTGTAGCAACTAAATGATTATTGCTCGAGGTTGGAGCCTAAGTTTATAATACAATGTAATGATACAATGTTTTGCGCTAAAATTATAGGTATCATATTACGTACTCTGTGCTGTAGCTACGTGTGCCTAGGCACAGCGAAGTGGAGGTCTGTTCCTACGACATATTATATGCATCTGGGCTCATATACTGCATAATATTGTACAATCAGATAAAAACTGCAAACGCTACAACAAATAGAAGTTATTAAACATTATATATCCAAAAATAAACTATTTTGTTTGCCAATAAGTAGTACATCTGCCTGCATCTGGGAAATAAAATTTTATTAACTTAAGTAAGTATAAATACAGATATATTATAACCAGTTGACAACGCATTTAATCAATGTTGATAAACAGAACAGGGTGGATTATAATTTAATGTTTTATCCATTGAACCAAGGATGTGTACTCCTGGAAGACTTTCTGTTAAACCTTATGGGTCATTTACTATTTAATTTAGGTTCGGAAACTAGGATAAACTGGACAAATAGCTAGCTGATTTGGTAGGTACTCATTTACTAGAGACGCTAATTTTATCCAAATATTAACTCCGTCCCGTCCCGTCCCCAAAAAAAAGCCCAACTCCGTCCGGCTTTCGTAGCCACCCAAAAAAGTAAAACTCAATAAATCAATAATTCAATAATAAAATGAATGAAATCCCATTTTCCCCAACCTGGTTGTCTATTCAGTGAAAGCAAGAAATGCCATATACGCTCATTTTAGTTACAATATGGCACATAAATAGAACAGTAAATATTATGAATAGGCAACATCATCTTACAACCTATGCTAAAATTAAATGAATTTCCATGATTAGCCTGACGTCGATATTATTAGCGCATGACATAATAAGTGTGACAGAGATTAGAAGACTTATTTTCAAATAGCCATAAACGTCAATATTATAAAATTATAAAGTACTACAAAAATTGAATGAACTAAAGCGTCAAATGCAAAAATATCAAGTTTGGTAAATTCTAGTTATATCTGTCATTTCCATTTCCTTCACAGATGTCCCAGTCTCACCTTGTTCTAGGATTATGTCTGTTTTTCAGACATAATAAAAGACAGACAGTGACAGTTTGTGACATTACATTTTAATCATGACAATATTATATATTCTACATTATCTATATTAGCAATTAGCAATAAAACTGCGCAAGCTGTTATCGTAACGTTGTACCAATTTACTAAAAATTCAAATTTTTTACTTAATGCTCCTATACGTAGTTTAATACCTAGAAAGGTCATAGTTAAGCCTTCTAATATCTAGCGAATCTAGTAAAAATTGTATTATTAGGCAATTTACTATTACTACATTACCCATAATATTAACAAGAAAAATATCTTTTTAGCTAACAAGGAACAAACCGTAATGAACTAAAACTTCTCGATGTTCCCCACCCTAGCGGGGAGAAAGGAGTGTGCAAAGCACTACAAAAGGACGGTGGAAATTGGGGAAAATTGTTTTTTAGATTTTGTTTCAATTTCAATTACATATACTACCCACGCAATTTAGTACATATAATATGCATGTCCAACTCTCCAGCCAAAGCATTCTGTTTGTGGACGATATTTATTTATACGCCTACTCAACACACCCAACGTTGAATGGAAATCAAGGCAACATTTTATTTATGCATGTTATATGTTTTTGGTAACATGTCCATGTTTGTATGTATGCAATTAGTCACTAATTAGGCTTGGCAAGCCTTAAATCGTGGCATTATTTTGCCTAGAATGTCGAAAATATTATTATCTATGTAGCAGAGAAAGGTAGCATTTCTTGTAATTGTGGATTGAATTGAATTAAATGGTGTGCCAGATAACATTAGTTTATCTGGGAGTAAGTAGACTTAACTAGAGCGTAAAGGAAAATGATCTCTGTAGAAATGGAAGACAAGCCAAAGAGCTCGTGCTAATTGAAAAGGAAAGTTGGCTCTAATTGATTCTGGAAGAGGGACGTGTGTGCACTGGACTGATAATTAGAATTTTCAGATCAAATACCGAGAATTTCTCACCCTTTAGATTTGGTTTTGCGCTCACTTGATCCTCAAAGTCACTAAATAATAAGAGACAATGCGATCGTGTGTAGTGTAGTGTGTAGGTAGCTACATTGCTATGAACGTTATAAATATGATCTCTAACAACACCTATTCAATTCAGATAGGTTAAACCGAGTTAGTAATGACTAAAATAATTACTAGCAGCAAAAGTGCGTCATCTCTGTCACTGTTAATAGTAATTATAAATATTGTATTTTCTCCGTCGTCTTTCCTACATATATTTATGTATAGGCATATATGTAGAAAAGAGACCTGCCTATACTATACAGTAGACTGATACTTTTGTGTTAAGAACAATAAGCACGGGATTCGGGAGTTATATTACGAAACATTACATGGGAGTCACATCCAAACCACTAAGTGGGTGACTACTGACTGACTAGCACCCTAATAATTTGAGAACAAAGTTTCTTCAGAAGCCTTTACTGGTCTGGCACACTCAAATTACAGATCCGATTTGCAATCATGAGGTGCGATTGTATGGCTCTTCCACATTCTTGATTTCTATGAACTGCAGGAGACACATGCAGAAAGTATGGTGTACACTGTGTGTACAATAACCAAAGAATTGGGTGTATTTAATAGATTACACCCACTAATTATCCAGATGGAGTCATATATAAAAAGCTTGGGAGCGTCAGATCGCCAAAGTCATTCGTGCTGGATCCATGAAAAACAAACTGCAAATAACTACAGGATTTCCACACAAAAACTTTTCATAATTCATCATCTTACTACATATTCTGGATAATTTAAAATTGCGACTGAAGCAGCTGTTTTGTGTTGATCAACGGCTATTAAGGGACCTTCAATGGTCACCCTTCAGAAAGTACTGTACTCACAATCAGACCGAATTACAGTCTTCTCAGTTTTGGACTCCCATTTGGCACTCTCTAAAGACACGCTATCAACGTAAGTATTTTTTGTCATTCAAACTATACCATAAACGATAAGATAAACGAAGAGCGCTGCTTTTGGACCATTTCGGGAAATTGCATTCATGTACAATATACACTGTGCTCAACCCACCTATTTTTCTGAAATAAACTTGTACAATGCAGTAAGACAGTAAGAGTTAAATTATTGCTCTTTTTTAAAGTGAGACATTCACATTACAATAATAGCACAGGAATACATTTTTTTTAAATTGTTTGACTTCCACTTTGATGTTACATTTCTCATATCTTTGCGCTTTCGTACCTTTCTTTGCAATTTTAAAATTGCTCTATATTCTTGGCCACATATTAGTATTAAGTGCACAACACACACAATCGTAGAATACAAAGATATCACTGCATGGTTGCTTAATTTTTCAGAATAATTTTATTAAGTATCTTACGTAATATTAGCATTAAGACAGAATTCTATCACATTAGCGTGGACCTGCAGCATATTATATAGTAAGTCTCATTAGTTACTCTATTTAATTTTTGCAACATGCTAGGGTTACAAATACGCTAAAAGTATTTATTAGACGTTAGGAATTTACCACGTATGTCGATATATCTTGCTTTATTATATTTATAAAGACTTTTTTGTCGGAAGTGACGTACTGGCTATTATTAATACAAGGAGAATGAAACTCATATGTAAAAACTAAGGCAATGGTCTTTCTGAAATAAGTAGATTATTTTGTCATTAGTCAAAGTATTTTGCTGCAGGTAAGTTTCTTACTAGTATTAAATTGCAGGCAGATCAGCTAGCATTTAGTTCCACTTTTTTCATAAATACTTACACTAGCAATTTAAACTGAAGCAAACTCGCAAAGCCTTTTCTTCAATTGTCGAAAAAAATCCGGAAATCGAGTTGCAGGCACGATTGCACACTTTGAAATGCATGACCGTGCCAGACTTACTACTTAAAAGCCCTCTGAATACGCAACTTGCACAAGTACTGTCGTGCTACAATTGCTGAAAAAGATTTCCACGAAATATTTTTAACGGTCACATATTCCTTGCAACGTGGCTAATATAATTTTGACAAAAGCCTTATAAATAGTTAATGGCTTATCTGAATTTGTTTGTAAGTTCATATTCCGACATATTCACTTTCCTTGGTTCACTATGTAAATATTATTGAATAATATGTTTTAGCTTGCTGTCTTTGGTGTACTATTTAGGCTGCATTTGCTATTTAGTAGGTAACAATGCAATAAATATGCAATACACATCTTTGTGACACAATATCATATTCGCCTGTAAGTATTTGTTATGTTAGTAAATGCATTACGCTTCAGCATGACTTCGTCTCCGGGACTATCCTGCAATTCTAATTTGAATCTTAAATTAGTGTCTTTGTATTCGTTGTGAAAGCACTTAACTTTTTCACTATTAGTAAATGTTGGCCTAAAAGATACGAGATATGTGTGGTGTCTGTCCTTATTAAGTAGGTTCCTTTCATCTTAACATTAGTTTATTTTAGAATAGAAAACTGCTGAGTTCAGCTCCGTCATTTAACTTTCGATTCCTCGTTCAATGGATTTTTGAGCAACTTGTACTTCCTTTGCTTTTCTACAATAAAAAAGTAGCCGCTGTGACTGTGATGTAGATATAGGTATAGCTATGTACTTATATTATACAAGAATATTTTGATTACTATGTAGTCGGTGGACACTTGTCAAAACTCTACACTCAATGATGCAAATAAGGGTGTAAATCATTTGTTACTATCACATTATGTATGATAAGACTAAATTAGCAAATGAATTTTTGCAAAGTGCAAGTTGCTAAATATAAGATTTTTGCAAAAAATTATCAAATGCATGTAAGTATGCAACTTAAAAGAAATCTTAACTAATAGTATTGTCCAATATCTATTAATATATGTACAATTAGATATCCTGGGAAATCAAGTCCCAAATATTCATTTACAGCATCGGTATAACACTTTTATTTTACTACAAAAATATGCGGACAATATGTAGTCCGTTTACATCTCTACAAATACAAAAGGAATTCGTATCTATGAATATGTATTTCTGTGTATCCATATTATAAAGTTTTTTATTCGTAGATTCATGTGCGAATAGGTTTTCTGTCTGTCTGCTAAGATAAATAAAATGTATTGTTGTGACAATATGGGTTTAGGATGAATGTAACGTTTATTTGAATGCCTACAATATTTATTAGGTCTGTAGATGGAAGGTGTACATATTGCTAAACTGAATTTATTTGTTTGAAATGAAAGTAATATCCAAACCATGTTCTTGTAATTATACCATTGCATTGTTATAAAATTTGATTGCTTACAATACTACTCTCATAATGATTTAGTTAAGCCTAGAGAGCCCATTCCTAATGGAACAGAATTGAAATGATTTGTTTTAAGGTACAGATATATGAATTTGTTGTCGATTGTAAAAGGGTTTAATTTAATGTGCCTCTTACAAAGAGAGCATTTAGATCTGTAAATACCTTCGCGGACTTTTAGGTGCTCTTAAGTAACTGAAATGACTTTCCTACTCAAACATACATAACTAACAAACTTACATAATCAATAGTCACGCTTTGTTCCTATAAGACAATTGATTTCTTCTTTTCTGGACGCATTGAATTAAATGATATCGCACGCTGACGCTGTTTTAATAAATGGATTAGCTTCAGGCTGAGGCGTAATGTGACTACAATTTAATGGACAATTGTGAAGGGGTGTGAGTGTTAGTGTTACTAATGTTTAAATACCTTGTTGAAATTAGTGTAAATAAGGGTTTGGATTTGATTCATTTGCAAAGTTCATTAAAGTATTGCGCAATTTTTAATGTACTAGAATAAAAGCCCACGGCTTGTGTGAGTCTTTGTAGAAAAATTTAATTGACGGGATAGAGTACCTAACCTTGCACTAGTACTTTAATTCTTATCGCTTACTACTATTCAACTGAAGAAATATTCCGATTACATAAACCTATAATTATTTATTTGCAATGTCTTTCACTCTTTCAACTATTTTAAACCGGGTAATTTGTATGCAGGTTAAAAATCGGCGTATAACCATAAAACCCTATTAAATGACCTAGATCTATATTTTTCACGAATAAGACTACCAATATATCCATAACATGAATATTTTGCAAAAGTAAGTCAAACATTTGTATAGACTATTGTTGCTTTCCTGATTAATGGCTTCAGTGTGCTAATTTGAATATTACCATTTTTATAATTATCAGAGCTATAGTTCATCTGATTTGATCTTTTTAGAGCCAACATGTATTATTTTACGCATTTATTTATAGTTTATTTAGGCTTAGATTTTCATTGTGCTTAATGATGTTCATGGTCACAACCACAACTGCAAAAATAATGCTTTGACGATTAATTGTAAATAAGATAGCGTACGTGCACTGTGCACAACAATAAAAATACAACTGAAATTCCTCGCTTTTTTGATCCGTACAATAGCCTAGCTCAAGACAAAAATTAGCAATATATTGTGCAGTCACTTCATTAGCAATTCACTATCAAACAAATACATTCAATAACATTCGACAGACTCAAACACCTTGGATGTTGTGTACCAGTTTTGTACGTGGCTATTTATTGCATGTAAATGATTAAGGACGCACTTGTAGCTAAGACTTACTTAACGATTAAATTTTACTTACCTTAATATTTTTGAGAAGTTCGTGAAACTTAAAAGATAAAACTGTTGTCCTGTGATTATGTATTCCCTAAATCCTCACTAAAGGACCAACAAATGAAGTAAATAAATGCATAATTAGACAGGTTGGTATTTTTGTTAAGGCCATTGTTTGCTAATTGCTAGTTATTAACAAAAATACCGACCTAAATCTATACTGGCCCCAATTTTCATTGGAATATCAACCACGTAGGAGCACCACTATAATATAAAACGTTATCTACACTTCTCTCCAATTCACACAAAAGAAAAAATGTTCTGTTCTAGTGTTTTGTAGGGAGTCCGCTGCACTAAATTGCAAATATTCTAAATTGACGGGCATTTAGTACATGAGACACATCTGGCCCAAGCTTGGACATATTAGGACAGTATTTTTGTTAATTTCGTCCATATAAATATAATGTCTTTGTTATATGCTCAATTTTTAATTTGCATATAATAAATATTCTATTATTTATGTTGGTGTATGATAAAAATGCGTAATAAAATTATAATTCATGGAAATATGGCTTTGTGGTAACTGAAAACGGGAGTTGGAAGTGGCCGTTAAAATATTATCTTTTGACAGGGTTCCTTATTCTCCAATCCTTTTTTATTCCTTTTTCTATCTTTTCTCCAATATAATTTGTTACAACAGGTCTATGAAAATTTCAAAATAGCTAATGAATGCTACAATATTATACTTGCGACTTTCTGAAGTTTCATCCAATTAGGTTTCAACGAAAAAATCGACTGCCCGTTTTTATTTACCACCAAGCCATATCTGGCATTTCGTGCAGAACTCTGCACTCTGCACGAAATGGCAGACTCTCGAATCTCACACTTACATTTGACACATATTCTGTCTTGAGACAATTATTCCAATTAAGCCCCGTCATATACCAATAAGCTACTTAGGCAGGCAATTATCTTCACATCTTAATGGGACACCAGCTATACTTAAAGATATATATCAGGATCGCTAATCCGACTTATTTAAAACTAAATACGATCAAAAATAAAAATTTATATCTATTATGAATAATTTACTTGAATTTTTTCATTTCTAATATGCAAATAAGCTTTAAGACACGTATAAAGACAGAGCTGGTGAAACATATTACCTATTGGTATGTACACGATACGAATTAAGGGTTTAGTGTAGTGTAAGCGTAATCTACAAGTCTCATGACAAGCATGACATGAATCATCTTTATTTTTAGCAGTAAACCTTATAGTAAGTTGCATAGCCAGAAAACGTAACAACTAATCCTGACGATGTTATGTAAGGGGTAATGAATACATTCGCTATCTTGCTAATACACTTAATAAGAAGGGATTATTAAATAAATATATATACCTAATTAAATACTATTTCACTATGCATACACAATTAGAATTGTCTGCTGTTGTGTGTCTCTTAATTTTGTATAAACCTAGGTTAAATGTGTGTTACAGTTTAGTTAATGTTGTCGTGATAGCTTATTTAAGGATTCTTATGTAAGATATATTTTGTGTGGCATATAACAATATACAATAGATATTTATTTAAACTTTCACCAAGACAAGTGCATCTTATCGACAAAGCGGATGTAAAATATAATTTCTCCTGTAACTTTCCTGTAGACTTGAGACGTGATTTTTATTTTCTGTCAACAGTCACAAGTATTTATAAATCAATACAATGTTTGCTTACTAATCTTTATTAATCTTAAAAGTCTGTCTGTATGTAATAAAGTCAATAGGAATTATATAAACATATTAAGTGTGATAAATATTTATAAAAACCTGTTCTCAATACTGTCCACTATGTTGACAATGACAATGATTAACATCACGCTAATGCAGTAATAATATTTCATAACCCTTTTAACTTAACAGGTTTTAATATAGCAAAAATGCTAAATAAATGGTGTCTTATGCTATAATATTGTCTCTAATGGGTAATTAAGGTCTTGACTAGGAATCTCTTTGCTAAATATTTTCCAATCCCTATCTGTTCTTTTTTTGATTTTCAGAAGAATGGATAAAAGTTTGATGACATGGAAGAGTTTTTTCGTCGTTATCCTTATGGTCATTGTGAGTTGTGAGGCTCAGACGTTCCAGTACAGTCGCGGCTGGACAAACGGAAAGCGAAACGGAAATCTCGCAGCGTCTTACGCAGCCCCGTCTTCTCTTACCCAAGGCCAATTATTTGACATGGAAAACGGTTTGTTAGGGGTTGGGGTTCCTATTGACGATCCATCGGCTCCTGTCTCTATTCCTGCTGCTGTTCATGTAAAAAGCTTTTAATAATTTTTCATCACTATTCGTTTTCAGACAAAAATATTTAGATTATAGTCCGAATTTTCTGAATAATAGTTTGCTTCCAATTTCTTATTCTTCTAGAACAAATTAAGAGAGATGTGGTAGTTAGCGTATTGATAAAAGTTTTTATTTGGAGATTTGGGGTAATATAGATTACGCCACATAATAGTACTAAGCATTCACCGTGATATATTTGCATTGATTAATAATGTTAGCTGCATAGTATGCGGTACAATAGTACTACTAGTAACTTATATACTTAAATGCTAATAATAAATCTACAAATATCTACCTACGTACATATATATTTATTGTATTTGTTAAGTAATTCAATTTTCCGTTTGGGATAAAAGACAATGTATATAGGTACATCTGGGCACAACGCGGGACGTGCAGTCAGTAATTCATAGAGTTCATGTAGCTATACTAATTGAATTTGACATGCCTTCAGGAGTATTGAATTCTACGTCAGAATTAAGAAACAGAAAAAGCATTCCGTGCATTTGATTCCAAATGTTTCCAATTAAGGGCATACAGCAAATTGCATTGCTGAATTAAATTTTGAATAATAAAATATTCCGCATACTTGCATACGCAACAATTCTAATATAGATTGAACAACCAAAATCTATGCAACGTTTCGGACGAGCTAAATAACTTTTGAGATATCAATGTGCTAAACATAATCTTATACATTTGAGTAGAGCGAGTCATGGTCATGAAGTAAAATAAACCATGTTTGTTTTATTATAAAATACATCTAATACATAGTACTTACACAAACCTAATGAAGTTTGCCCTAAGAGTACATTAGTATTACTTTGCAATTATTGAAGAGTTGTACAAAATAGTCTTATTAATAAGAGATAATTAAGGAATTGTAAAAGAATACCATCTTTGCAATTTTCTAAAGCCCTTTCTACAATTTTGTATTGGCTTTTGAGCTTGAGGGTCTTAATATGAATGGGATACCATAAATTCTAAGTATTTGTAAGATAATGGGTAAATATAATTAGCAAGATGTACTTAGAATTGAAATTGAAGGTTAGTGTAAAACTGCCTATGGGTTAAAGCTTGACCTAAGACTTTACATTGGAACTTCCTTCAAACTCAAATTACCAGTAAATCTGGAAGGAAGGCAGCCAGAACTGTTTACGTTAAGTAAGGAAGCCTTCAAGTTTAGGCTGTCAGAAACTAAATATGTGTCTCTAACATATTGTTATCTACTATTCTATTCATCCGCTTCGTAAAGATGTAGGTCTACATGGTTCTCGATGTATTATAAGAATTCTTGAGATTGACCTGTAGGCGGCTATTCACTCAGCTTGCGTAATCAGGGAAATCAAGATATTTTCACCTTTGGACCACCTAGATCGATGCATTCCCTCTCATCTTTCTTAAAAATCTCATCTTCTCAGTATTACTTGTAACTTGTAGATGTGGACGGTACGATACTACATAGTATGATATTATTACTAGTGTATTATACTAGTACTACCATCACCGCATATAAAAGTTAGCTATAAATATATGACAGACTCTGCTCATAGGTACTTATGCCCATATATTTGGTACATTTGCCATAAAACTCTTGTATTCTTTAGATTTTATTACTCAATGTTTAATTTTAATTATTCCCAGTTTGCCTTGAAAGCTAGTTTTACAATATGTAACTTCATTTGACTATTGAAATACATTATGACAATATTTTTGAAGCAGATAATAGATATCCATATATTCAATGTATTTGTGAGCTCATAATTATAATCTCATTGCAACGATAAATAACAAATTGCTTTTAGATATGTTAGTGTCTTTTTTTATAATTGCACTTTTGCTTTTTAATATATGAACTAATTAAAGGATATTTCAACAGTTTCTTAACAGAAAACTGACCCTGGGGAGCAATTCAAACGGGAACGTCGTGACAAGCAGGAAGCAACAGCCACTGTGGATAGGGACAATTATGGGAATTGATCAAAATCAGGATCCCCCCAGTGGAAGAGCTGCTAATAGTAATGGAAACAATAGCAACAATCCTCCTGACTTTTAAAACCGCCCTTAAATGGTTTTCAAGCAATTATAGCTATGACAAATTGTTCTTTGCACTCAATGTTAAATATTATATGCATCGTACATACAATATATACGTATAGCATAAAAATATAATATATCTGAAACTTAAACTCACAATAAGTGTCATTAGATGTCGTACTAAGTACGTAGGCACATAGGTATGCAAATGTACGCACCTATTGCTAATAAGAATATTAGATAAATATCTGATTAAGCAGCTAGTCTGGAGTTTTTGTAAAAGATTCCATTCTTCACTGCAAAAGTTCAATAACCAACTACACCAATATAGATATTGTAGAATTGTAGATAGTAATAGTAAATGTGTTGCTAGCAAGAACAATGTCTCGTCTGTTTAATGCACTGTAGATTCCATTATTCATTATATTATTCTTCTAAAGTTGCTCTTTATATTTCTTCTAAAGAAGGTACCCATACATTATACGTAAATACATTAAAGATTTTTGTTGTAGTTTTAGCTCTCTGTAAATGATTATGTTAAAATGCAAGTACAGTGAAAACTTTATACTAGGACCACCATCGGGGACATCAATTTTGGTCTCAATGGGGGAGTGGTCCTAGTGTACATACCTCTCCAATGTGACCGTTTTGCGTTTTGGTCCTACGAAGGAGGTTTTTACAGTTTATCCTGATTTTAATTTTAATTCTAGGATATTAGAAACATTTGCATTTATTTATTGCAATTTCTATAGTAGATACATTAATATAATTAGTATGCATATGCACAGTAGCAAAATGTTTCCAATATTATTTTTTTTAGTATGACAACATTAGCTATTTTATTTCGTATTTTAGCGCACATCGTCTTAAGTAGAGACTAAGAATCCCAAAAATTAAGAAAATTTGGCTTACTAATGCGGGAGAGGTTCCTTTTTAACATTGAGCGAAATGGGGGGCACGAAAATCGGTCTCAAAGCGGGGGTGGTCTCAATACAGCACAGGTCCTATAGGTTGAGGTTTCACTGTAATAGATTTACAATAATAGCAAATATGATTGTATGCAAAATATGTATATGTTTATAGTATCTATGAAAATTTATGTATTTAAATGTATTATATTATATATTATAATATCTTGAAGAATAGATTGTTGCACAACTAAAAAGTAAAAGCAGTTCTAACAACAATGCAATGTGCAAAGCAAAATTTGTGTTAATGTATCAGGGAGAAGTGAGTAGCATTATGGGAAGAGTATGCCCTCATTACTACTGTCCTGTGGCATCATTAATTTGTCAGTACATGAACTTGTACTTTCATCATTCATTTCGATATAGGTATCTGCGTAAGCTAACTAGGTAAAGCAGTGTAGTTATTTATTATAATAGATAAATAGATACAAACACTATATGATATGTATAGTAATAATGTCTGTATTAAGTGGTTAATCTATTTCTCTGTGTAAATGTTGTTATAAGAACTTTAGCTTTATAAATTGAAAATTGTAAGTTACTTAAGTTCATGCACTGTCTAGCAATAGAGATAAATGTATGTGTGTAGAAATAACAAATAAGATGTACTGTAAAGTCCCTATTTAAAATCTATTCACATGTATTGTATGTATCATGCTACTACTACTGTGTATATATACATACATAAATACATGATATGAATATAATGTCTCGTTGGTATTCCATACATCGAAGATACTAAACATCTCTACATTATATTACATACATGGCAAGCCAGCTTACTTAAAAAGGTATGCAAATACGTCACTATGCAAAATCTGCATTGTAATGTCTTCTAATTTAGAGAGTACAATAGAAGAGGTAAGAAGACCGTGGGTCGTCGTCTTCAATTCGATGGAAAAGGCTTTCTTCTGCTATTTGTGTCCTACGATAAATTACATGAGTGTGCCAAGAATTTCATTCAGGTATTTATGCATTACAATATCAATGGACTTCGTCTGGATTTTTTCACACTGTCAAATGTCATTGGAATTGAAGTCAAATTGCATTAGGAAGCGTAGGAATACAATTAAAATTGAAACCACCTGTATCTATTTGTACTTTAGCATTATTATTGAAATGGTGTGCTGAATTATTCTGTTTCGTTTGTGTTAAACGTTCTTGTAATTATTTGCAAGGAGTATTCTGCTATGTTAAATTTGCAATATAAGTTCGTTTTCTTTGGAGAGATAAGTTGTGGTTAATGTACTTATAAAACGTAGGTATGTAAAAGGTTGTTGAAATGTTAGCGAAGGATGTAATCTGGAAAAGTTTGCAAAAATTCAAATAAGGAAAAGTGCAAGTGGTCATTGTAATTCTCAATGAGAAATCCAGCGAGATCTTGTTGATTTTAAAATTATGTAAAGTCATATTATTGACTGAAAATGTAGCAATAATTGTCAATGCACTCTTTTCTACATAATTTCCTGTGTTTTCCTTTTTCATTTATGTAAGTATCCATCTTGATTTATTTGTTTGCAAAAGCGAGAATATAAATGGAATAGCGTGAAACTTATATTGTCAATAGAAAAAAAAATATACGTCACAACTTTAAATGCTAACTTTACCTTCGCATTTCATGCAAATTTGAACTTCCTAAAAGATATCGATAAAATAGTAGAGAGAATAAAGAAAGTTGAGATCTTATCAATTGAAATTGATGACGCTGTTGTCAATTGCATAGTTAATCCTTTGAGTAAAAGATTCGTATATGGTTATTGGCAAAGGGAGTAGAAGTAGAGCATCCTAGAGAATGCTAAAGCCTTTTCACATCAATCGTCCAGGCAATTTGTCTCATTTTCCTTTAATTTGTCGAAAAGAAGCAATTTATTGCTACTTGCTATTCTACCAGTCAGTCATTGAGTCAGGTACTAATAGAAAAAGGATAAATGTCAAAAAAGGAATAAGGAAATATGGATAAAGTGAGATTAAGTAGGAGATAAGTATAGCGCAGCGATTTATAACATAAATGAGTACCTAACCTACGTATGGAATGGAGCAGGCAAGACCAGGTACGATATTGTTATTGTTGATGGGATATCTACAGATACGATTCGCCAAATAAATTAGTTCATAATATAATGAGTTGAAAAATTGCAAAATCTTCTGCTTTGAGTAGTAGAATTGCTCCCTAATCATAGTAATAATAATAGTTGAAGAATGGATTCATTTCTATCTACAGTAGAATCTCTCCTTCTATTCTATTAGACTATTAGTCCTGCAATTCCCTGTAATATAGTTTGCAATTGAACGTGAACTTGAGTTTGTTGCCCTTCTTCCAAGTTACTACGTACGTGATTGACTATCGTTAAGTCAAAAGTCAAATTTTGGCCACATGCTTTCTTTCTGATTGAGACTCTTGTTGAGTAGCACTAGAAAATCTATTGAGATAATTGGATTTTGTCTGTTTTGTGGTTTTATGATGGAGCAATAGAAATAACCATCTCAACGGTATTCTGTAATAGTGCTAATTGCACACTATAGGTTTTTAATCTGCTTTTATGGTCATTCATGCATACGTGATAGAGGTTCTCGTACCTATACATTATTTATCTATGGAAAAAAAGAACACTTCTGTTTGAGGTTAACAATATTATTAATTTATTATTGTGATCCTCTTCAGTTTATTGACTTACTTACATGAAATATTGCACATTGATTTAAATCTGTATATGGTCGTGGTCCGTGGTCAATATAAATGCTGACGAACTTTAACTTGAGATTGCACTTCAGTTTTATAAAATAAATGGCGCCCATGGAAGGGAACACGGAAAAACGTGTATTTGACTAATGTACTTAATTCTAATAAGTGTATTTTTATAGACATTTATTATTTAAATAATTATTATTTAATAATATAAAATCCCAATTAAGTTGTCAACACAAACACAGCTTAGAATTAAAAGATTAAAATCAAACATTATTATACTTATACGATTAGGAAAAAATAATTTATCACATTTTTTTGCATTTTATTGGATTTACAGTTATATTTACAGTTCAAAAACAGTTAGCATTAATTAATTAATCCAAATGTGCACATTACTTTTATTGTTTCGTCTGGATTTAGAAATTGGGTAAAGATTAAAGTAATTTATAGGCATAATGCCTAATTTTTAGCACCTAGGTATTAAGTTGTTACATTGATTATTTTCGTAGATAGATTTTATTTACGATTAGCTGTGCATCTCTAACCGCAATACAATAAAGCACGAAACATCACACAAAGATTAGATGCAATTACCGTTGTTTAAACAAAGGGAAAGTTGGGTTTCGACTAATTGTAGGTGAAAGAATTTGGCTTTTGACAGGTCCTTTGCCTAATAATAATACCAAGATATTTGCATAGAACACAATAATGTAATTTGTGAATGGCCATTCGCGGTAAGCAAAGATTAGTAGTTAGATAAAAGTTCGTCTGTAATTAAAATAGTCGTGTTTCTAAAGCCAACGTTTCTAAATGGATATTGTCGCCTGAGAGAGAAGATTACTGCTAGCCATCTTATGTTATGTTCCTTTCCACATGGATTGTGATTTTTTTAAGATTAATGAATGAATGTAATATGTGTATTGTATCATAATAATAATCAATCCTACTTAGGGTAACACATCAGATGTACTTATGTTCGTACTTACTTTTAGTTATAAATATTAAGATTTAATGTCTTTGCTTGTAAAAACACTCAGAATAAAATTTAAATCGCCTACAGGCATCACTATGCCAATTTTAGTATTTTGTGGTTTTTTGATTCGCATACTTATAATATCATTTTCATCCTCATAATATAGATATATTTATAGTGCACATTCATTTTCAATTCTATTTCCATTAAGTACTACCTATTTAGCTTATTATTGCAACTGTGAGAAGTAAAAGCATGAAGTATTATGGTCTCACACATTACATTATCTATTATTTGGAAAACATCAACTCCAACTCTTTATCTTCTTCTGTTGTAAATAGTAGTTTATTCTTTATTCTGTAATTGGCAATTTTCTAAAGGTTCATACTGTAGCTCCACAGGATAACTGATACTAATGGGAAAAACGTTTCTCAAACTAGCAATGTGCTGATACAGCTTAAAGATCTCATTCTGTGTTCTGCAATAGAATAGAGTATGTAATAAAATATTAAATGAAATTGTTTATATCTGTACATTCAATACTATTATTGCCAGTGCAATTTTGCGTTGCGGGTGGTATTTATTGGCCAATAGAAAACACTTAATCCTTTTTATTGAATAACAGAGATACTAATATTTTATTATATATCAATTTAATGAACCTTAATACCGTCCACTTACTTAAATATTTCAAAAGTGTGTCAGTTATTTAAAAAATAACAATTCCCTTGTTAACAATTTTATTCTTCATAAGCAACTGCTACACTATTCCACTTACGGCAGCTTTAATTCGGAATAAATAGCTTTTGCAACCCAATAGCGTTCGTAGGAATTGGGTAATACACTGTTAAGGATAGTAGTCAATGTTTATTAATACAATAGTTACCGATTATGTGGATAATGAAAAACGATAATACAATGCCAATCAATCCATTTGACATCATGAATTGCCATATTTGGCAATTATTAAGTATTATTCTTCAATTGAATGATAATATGTCGTATTTATTTCAATTGCATAAATTGCGACTAAAACTTTAAATTATTTTCTAACACACAAAAACCAATTGAAATGGCCACAGTTAATAGTTGATGCTTACAACATCCTAAGGTCAAGTATGATCCAATTTTCCCATTTTTAGTTGTATACTATGCTTAATTTGGCTAACACTATATAAATGGTAGAATCGTCATTACTGAATAATTGTGACTCTTGAGAAACGATCGATATTCTGCAAGGCTATCTTTATAGACAAATATGGACTAAACAAAACCCCTGAAAAACGACTATAAAATCAATATTCATGATGTTTAAAATAAAAATATCCCATATTCGAGTAATTTTACACTAATTATACACTAATTATATTAGATATGTCCTTTTGAGAATAAAAGTGATATTATTATTTGGCATTAATTGTATGTCCATATTTAATTCACAATTATGAAGGACATTAAAGCAATTATATTCCTATTTTCAACTTATATCCGCTAGTGTCAAGATTTGCAACTGAAAAGTAATTAAGACGAGGAGTGAAAATGATGAAGATACTTATAATGTGATTAATCACTGTACAATAAATGTACACTTTAAATAAATCCTTCAATTGCTTATTATTCTCCATTGAAAATTAAAATATGACATCAAAAAGAGATACGTGTGCCAGGGATGGAAGCTGCAGATTGTTTGATTTTAAGTGCCCGCTGGTCTGTGTGTATGCCTTTTATTGAATGCCATTTGCTTGTATATTGACATAATATTCTCTATGTAAGGACGCAATACGCAATACATAATTTATTGCTTTTTTTAAGAAGACGTAAAAAAGTTAATGTTTCCATCTTCTATATATATGCGCATACTTATACACTTTATTTGAATGCAAAACTAGAAAAGTAATTAGTCACCTATAAATATTTAACTACTTACTCTATTAGGTATTCAAGGAGGTATAGGGAAATAAAAGAACCTAATGAAAAATAATAAACACCTGTCGGCAAGAGTGTATTGCAAATTGTGGACTTGTCAAGTGTATTGTCATGAGATAGTGTAATACTTGTCGTTAATGTCTGCTTGCTGAGATGTGCTGGGCAGGCCTTGTGGAATTTATTTTATCACAGTGTACCTGCACTACTAAGAATATGAATGTATTACTATTTACTATTTACTATTTACGAGTGCGAATCATAAGGAGATATTGTTCTGAACCAAGTTTTATAATGCATTATTATGACGGTATGATGAAGGTCTTTGTTTATTTACTATGGGAAACTGTGTCAATGGAGCATCTCCTGAAATGAAAATGATGATAGGTCTGAAAATGAAATGAATATCTCCGAAATCTTAGTCAGGCCTACTACAATCTACAACCTACAACTACACCTCTTTTAAATATGTACAGATACTTATGTATGTACATATATAGAAAGGTGCACAGCAACTCTTAATACTCAAATGATATTTATTTATTTACTACTTACTAGTGTTATAATATATAAGGTACCAAGCCAAACAAGCCCAACTGCATCTTTTCTTTTCAGCAAACAAGTGAAACCAGACTTATCTATTTTTGTACTCATGCAGCCCAGCGTCATGTCAACTCCTCGTCTTGGGTATTTATGTTCACTACTAAGTATGTATGTATTATATACCCATAATAGTAAATATTACATGTCCTGTAAGTAATAATAATACGAAGTCGTTCGTAAGGATAAAATAAATTATAATGCTTGTAACAGTAACCTACCAACCAATGCAATGTCTCTATGTTTGTGATTTATGCAAAGTTGTGAGTTGACTGTGACCGTTACTTTGCAATGGTTAGCAAGTCTCTTCTCCTCTTTAGTTAGCACTTTGAATTCAGCTCGTCACACTTTTACTACACGGCTGTCGGCTGTTTTTCACTTGGTTTAGCTTTGGCTGCCAGTTATGTACTAAAATACAAATAATAATATAAACTGGGATTTTTACTCGATATATGCATAATTAAGAATACATACATACATACATTCATGGAGATATTATATGTATAGTATAAATATAACCATTATGATTGTATTAAGAATCTATCATTGTATGTACGGGACCAATTAATTATATCTCTTCAACAAGGCATTAAGCACTATATAGTTATAATTTAGCTTAAGCATCAGGGAAAAAGATACATTCTTTACTTATATATTTAGTTAGCACACTAATGTTAATCATTCTCCTGCGTTTACAAAATTCGTCCCTTTTCATAACAGTTTTTTAACCTCCATGTATCGACAAGCATTTTATCTTTCCTGCTGCTGTGAAAGTTTTTGTTCTTTTAAAAAAGTGCCAATTGATAAATCCCAGTGTTATGGTGTGGTTCTATACACGTCCACAGAACTGTTAACTTATTTAGTTGATACGCATGAAGGTTAATAAATTTACACCAAATAGATTATGCAAATAAAGAAAAGAAAGAAGATACAACTTTTCTACTTATGTACTACAGTATATTATGTTGTATGTATATCTATGTAAGGTTTATTTTGAACTGTTTATAAATACATGGTCGACGGTCAACAAATAGTATTGGATAGGTTACTTGGTTTACCTGTTAATCACACGTCACACGACTTCAACCACAAAAATGAACTTTCTTAATACATGACCACGAAGGAAACTACGATACAAAAAATAAACATGCCTAAATAGGTAAAGTAGTAGTTAGAGAGAATGCACCACTGGAAAATATACATATAAGAGATGTTATTTACATTCTGTCAGCAGTGATGTCTATTTAAAACTATACATAAAGTTTTCATGTATACTTTTGCTTAAATACTACTACATGTGTTGTACATATGGAGGCATAAGTATTTATATATTCACTATTATTAATCATTATAATGATCGCACTAAATTATCTTAAGTAGACGCCAAAGTCGAGTTCCATATTATGCATAGTGTATATAATACATGCTGATGGCAGTAATAATTTACAACGATAACTAGTACACAGTACAATACATACTATAACAGACAGGACTTAATAAGTAAATGGAAATAGTGTGCACATTCTTATGCGTACACAAGCTTTGGTCCTAAAGGTTCTACGTGAGTATAAAAATTAAGGTTACAGCTTTACAAGTCATAGAATATTTATTTTTGCATATTATCTTCCCTAGGTAGGTAGATGTACGTTATAAGCAAAGGATAATTTAATTGAATGCACAATTGCTTACTTCTAAAATGGGAAATTAGCGATTGTATCTGCATTGTTTGTCCTCCTAACAATAACTACATTTAGCTGCGAAGGAAAGTTACTGCTGCTATTGTAAGTGGAGTGACAAATTGGCTATAGGATAGGATAACCAATTGCCATTCCAACTTCCAAGTCAGCTCACTATCAAACAAAAGGTATTAAGGTATAAAGATAGGCAGACAACCCAAACCAAACCAAACCACTTATAATGTAATTACTAATTGAACATAAAAACACCTGTGAATATAATGTAGACTGCAGAGTGATGCGCCAGCTAATTACCAGCTTTGTCCATTTTCAAAGACAAAAATCCTATACACAACACAAGGTAACAGTATCTGGGTCACTATGCACTTATTTACAACAAATGCATTGCAAGCAATTTCATTTCATTTCGCTCAAAATACGCATTCAGTAAATGGCTTCCTCCATTGTGCATTTAAATGATTATTATTATATTATTAACTAACATAAGTAATATTCATCATGTCCGCTGTATCAAATAAGAATGCTATTAGTAAAGTCTGCCATTGATATAGTTGTATCTATTTAATAAGCTAAATTAAATTGGATATAGAAAATAAGTGCATTAGAGTTACATTATACAGACTCATCATGTTAATATGGAAAGTGCAATAACATTTATCTTGATAGTATAGGGCAATTTATTTTCATTATTGTTTTAGGATACTGGTCATTTAAACATTCTCTCACACAAAGAATAAAGGTTACAAATATTTATTAGCACTCACTGTTAGCTAGTTTCAATTCATTATTATACATCGCATAAAAGTCTGTAAGGTTACATTATAAATGTCTGCATTATACTGCAAATAATAAATCCACTTGGTGGATCAATAATGTTGTGTGAAGAACAATCTTTAACTTGAACTTTCATTCTTAATAGGTACATTATCGCTATTATTGTGAGTATACAATATAATACATTAGCACCACAATTAACTAATTCAATTCATGCAAGTAAATATAAAGTGCAAAGAATTTGAAGTATAGCTGGCTGGAGCTTGCCTATTTTAGTGTTTTGAGGGGAATTACCATTTTAGTAGTTTATTTGTTTGGGGTTTGCCCAGAATTTGGCTAGAGTTTATCCGCATGCCATTTTTTAATGACCACACGCCTTATACCTGAATTTATCTGACCCCCAGTACAAATTCGTATCAATGCATCCCATTTCCAGTCATGTCTTCAGTTATTACTTTAATTTAACTAATTTAGTGTACTTTGCATAATTATCGCGCAATTATTATTAATATGCAAGATTTTGAGATAATCTTCAAAATGGTTTTTAGCAGACAATATACAATTAGTGATAAAATTTAATTCTCATATCTTAAAATCTCTAATAAGCAGAAGAACTTGTGTATATTAAGAAATATGAAGTACCTAGGTGCATATTTGGTAGTTGGAACTATATCTATTGTATGTGCTCCTGTAGATGAACACTTGACACATGTAGTAATATAGGTAGTATGGCACGTAATACTGCTATTATTAAGATAATAATAAATATCATTAGTGCACAGAGCAAAGAAGCAATATGGCCATATATTATTGTTATAAGGAGAGTAAGGATTCAGATGATGATGCGATGAAATTTCATTTCACCTGCACGCTCTCCACTCCTTCTCAAGTCTCTTCAACAGAATTCCTTTGCGAGAAGATGAGATTGATAAGAATTTAGTCAACGTCAACAAGTCTAATACGAGGGTAGTTTATTAGTTTGAAGAGAAACGTTTAATACACTGACTCATTTCAAAATGAATTTTATTTAAGTAATACACGAGTAAACGACCAAAAATGTAGATATCCACATTAAATTTCTAACGTAATATAAAATTTTGAAATATAATTGGACTACAAAGGGTGAGTTCTTCCAATTGCGACTAAATGTATTTGGAGTTTATGAACTTAAACGGAGACGTTGGACCGATTTGATGTTTTTAACGTGTTCTCCGATTCATTTAGCAATAGAACGTGACCTTCGTTTCCACGAATTGAATACGAGGTTGCATTTTTTAGGGGTAATCTTATTCCATTCATTTTGGAGTAGTTTCCGAAAGGCATCTATTGTTGTGGCCTTCCGTCGGAAAAATCTTTGTTACAGCCCACCAAATCGGTAAAAATTCATGGGACTGGTGCCTGGAACTCTTCACAGGTATCCCCTTGTTTGGAGTGATGGTCAGGTGAGACCGATTTCCTGCCAGATGACCATTCTAATGCCTACGACAGTTGATTTTCCAATTTTTTAGCAGCTTTTTTTTAGGGCGTTACGGTTTTTCGAGTAACCTTTGAAAGATCATGGTCAATGATTTTGCTTACATTGCGTTGGGATACTCATAGCTTACGGAACATCTCTCTTTGTGAATGTGGGTTCCTTCTGGAGGCCACGAGTTTTTTTAACTAATGCTGGATTTCGATTTTTGCGTAATATAATATAATAATTTTTGCGGGCGGCCTAGAGAGGCCAATTGATTTTCCTTGACTGATTTTTCTTCCCGAACGTATTACACGATATATGGTAGCCCTGTCACAACGGCCTGTGCCATTTTGGAGTTGTTTATATATCACGTAGCCCGTTACCTCGTTTAGACCCCACTTTGGAAAAAGTTTTTGTAGTTGCATCTAGGTTTTTATTTATTCTACTGGCCATTTTGACAAGGTCGACTTTGAAACTTTTACAGTCGACAGAAAAAATGACGGCCTACCTACTGTAAAATTTTCAACTTTACCACTGCGATATTACCAGCATGGTGTAGAAATCAAATTGGTTGCAATTGGAAAGACTCACCCTCTGTATTTGTCCAATCTTATTATTTAAAGGAAAATATATATATATTTCTTTCCCGTACCATAAAACAATATTATGTAAGTGTTAATTGCTACAGACGCCATACATCCTCATTTTACGCTTAAGCTTTAGATAATCTCTTTTCTACAAAATTTTACCATAAAAATGTTTTGATTTACTCATTTTTGTTGTTTCTTGTAAAAATCATTTATTTTTGGAATTCATGCTCTCTGTTTTTCCAAGATTATGACTTTTTGGAGAACACAATGCATCGATCAAACATAAAACTGAGTAGACTTCTGCACATTGCAGAATCTCGATATTTTTGGGGAAGAATTTTAGGTAAATAAATAAAGCCAAATTTCTTGTAATCTGTGAAACCTTGTTATTTAAATTTCCACCCTCGTATAAGTGCCTTTAAGAATTTTTGAGTAGAGCACGAATTCTTTGTGAATGGGTTAGTTGCTTGTGATGTGAGCCAAGGATTCTTTGTCATAATTCATTTTCGTGTCTTACAACACAGATGATGCCCATCGATACTAAATATACTACATACTGACATCACTGGTGTGTCTGGCTCATCATCATCTTGTACATAATCAAAAATAATAATCTTTTCATTCTACTGAACACCATAAAATGTGCATTGTATTCACATTAATATAAAAATTATAGCACTTTTTGACGTGGAATATCAGCAAGAATATCTCTGCCTTAGCATCTAAATATAGAAGTGTTACTGTTAGCTAAGACAGCTTTTAGAAATTACTATATCTCCAAAGATGAGATCTTACTATCTTACATATTGTTAAACGATGAGTAGTGCATTGACTTAAAATTATTATTGTCTCTGTAGTTTGCGATTTTATACGGTGCAAAATAATACCTATAAATAATGACACGAATGCAGATAATTTGTCTATTTTTAAAATCAAGCAATGCCATAATTAATCTGTGTAAAATGCTAGAGGCAGTTGGAACAAGACCTTGTAGGATTACGCATTAAGTGAGTACCTAAATTGGCTAAGTACCGCCCACTTTGCATAACTTTTGACACTATTCGTTAAATTCTGCTTACAAATCAAAAACAATACACCGCATAGCACTTTAGGACTTTAAATGTGCACCAAATACAAGGCGAGACGAGGCGAGACGAGAGTTTGCCAACTTTTAATTGATGCTTTCACACTCATTTGATTTTTAATCTCTATTTCATTTAGAAGTTGTCTCAAGCATAGAGTGCTCTAATTTTACCCCTTGAGCAAACTAAACGATTAGCAATAAATAATAATTAATTATACCCCAATTCAATTCAACATCTTTGGTTCGCACAAACTGTCCTTCAAGCAAGTATTTAGATTGTACACGGATAGCACACAGTGTGCGCCAAATGTGTATTGCTTAATTGCTTTACTATATGTGCGTGTGCGACGGTTTATCTGGATTATGTATTATTAATTGTCAGAATTCCTTATATTCGGATAAATACTTGTATATGACTACAGCATGGAAAATATTAGAAATTAATTATAATACGGCTTATTGCAAACGAAGGAAATTAAACCTATCTGCTCTACTATCACGACTCACACTAATAAACTTAACCATAGTTTTTTTAATTTTTAACAAGTCAAAAAGTTTTTCCTACTTTTTAGTGTCAATTTCATAACGAAAGTAGTAGATTGTTTGCCCGTCTTGTTTTTAGAAATATACCAGCAATTATATCATTTTACTTGTTAGTTAAACATATCCGATATAGTAAGTAAGTAAATTATCAACCATAGTAAAAGTACACCAATACAAAATGTATATGTATTATAACTTCGCCAGGTATGGATGCATTTCTGATAGTTTAACTTAAACGTTTGAAACAATTGCTTTTTTTCAAAGGGGATGGGGAACTTCTTTTATGCAAGCATTACAATACTACGGTGAACAGTCAATTACAAGTATGGATAAATTACTGAAATATACGGAAAAACTGATTGTAATGGAAACCTACTGAAAGCCTTCCAGCAAGAAACAAGCATTAACTTACACTTTTTATGTGGTTCGCATCCCTTCCTTACCTTCATTCACACAATACAATTGAAAGGAACAATGCATTTTGAAAAGTTTCGGCCGCAGTATTATAGAAAAAGGAAAAACTACCATCCCAGTAATACCTACTTACTTATTACTATTATAGCCTCTTCTTACAAAATGTGTTTCAATACACAATGTATTATTTTGTAAGGTGTTATGCCCGGACTAACAAAGTGACAACTTTCAAAAAATTCTACTTAAATATAATCTCCAAATTGATTAAGAATCACTGTATTAAAGCTGTACATAGCAGGTGCGTAGTTTGTGTAACTTAAATTAGGTAGGTATAGCATATAACTTATAAGTATAAGAATTAATACGTAATAACCACAAGAATTTGCTGGTTTGCGTAGTATTCCCCCCGCTTTACTATTGCCACCGCGTAGTATTCCCACCGTTTTACTATTCCCACCGCACAG